>OX393555.1:15040049-15260250 GCA_947650365.1 Chamaelirium japonicum | reverse complement strand
CCAATATGTTGTCCATACTTCTTTGTTGCAGAAGGCTACAACAGAAGTTCAAAAGTGATCAAGGAGCTGCAAATGCAAAAGCAGGTAGGCCATGAAAAAGAAAACTCACCAAAACAACACGATCTCTGTACTCGTTAATTTGAATGTGCGACTGCACATAATAATGGACCTGAAATTAAGTGAGACGTCCAGGTGACACAAATTTGAACCAGGAGATCATGAAACAGTTATAAATTGGTCACCTTTGAAAATGCAGCTACATATAAGGAAAATAACGTGATAGAATTACTCAAGTTTGTAAATTGATCAAGGATGACAACGTTGCAAAATGGAATTACTCCAGTTAAAAGAATAGCATGCTTGTAAATTAAGCAAGCACAAAGATAATGTGGTGCCATAAAATGTTGGTGAAGCCCAGTGGTAGCTACATATAGTCCTCACGATTCACGAAGCTCACTGCGAAAAAAAACATTCCTCATGTCCAGCTAAGAGTGTCCATCCACAATTTGCATCCACAACAATATGGGGATGATGCAAGAAGGACTAGGGAGTCCTACCTAAAGCATGGGTTCTCACTGTAGGTGAAAATTTTGGGTTTTGGAAGGTACAGATTTTTAGAATAATAAGGGGTATTGTGGCCTATTTACTTGGTTCAGATTTTCAGATCGGGTTGAAACTTGGAGGGCAAGTAGGGCTAGATGTAAGGAAACTATTGTTAAAGTTTGGTAAGGATCCATCTGTTGGATGGAAAGATGAGAGTTTGATCAGATCTGGACTGTTGGTTCCAGATCTGGATTTGGGTTCAATTGGTCTCCAATTCATGGGTACAAATTGCAGCTTTCTTGGGTTTTTGAAGCATATATGATGAGATTTAAGGTTTTTTGGTTCAGTTTTTAGGAATTTTTACAGATTGTCTGTAAGTTTCGGGATGGTCATGAATGTGTTTCAATGGAGCTTGTTAAAGAAAATATAGGATCTAGGTTTCAGCTGTGCAGGTTTATGTAGAAAATAAATAAAAGAGAGATAGATGAGACCCACAACGAGATTGTCGCTCCGAACTGCTCCGGACACTAGGTCAATGGAGAGTTGCTCCACGGAGTTTTAGACTTGCTCCAGATCAAAGGATTGCTCCTCAGTCAGAAATTCTCAGATTCATGAGAAGAAATCTGATTTCTTTATTAATTTTTTGTATAAATTTTATCTCCCTTTTTATTAATAACAATAGCCTATAAATAGGCTTATAAAGAGATAATTATGCAACATAATAAACATAAAAAATCCTAACAATAAACCTCCATGAAAATAAAGAGATCCAAATGAAAAGATAAAGATAATCTAGCCTTCATACTTATATAAACATCACTTGTAAAATAGGTCTAAATTTAATTATGGAAATCAATTAAAAATTATTTTTTAAAATATCTAAGAATCTTTTTTGGCATTTTTAGCTCACAACCGCATAATATATAGTTGATCCAGCCTGATCTGCATCATCAGACAATCATCCACGATTATTTTTATTTTATGTTGCTGAAAGACATTATTAGTATTGCTGTTTTAGGCCAATTTCTGTGAATTTTATCAGTTCTCGTTTATGCCTAAGTCATGGGGGATGTTCATGGCTGCATTCAGAAGCTATTCGATTGATTTTGGACTCTTTGGATATGTCTATAACTGTTATATTCAATAAAAATCTGGTGCTAGTGTGTCTGCAGGGTGCCGACGGTCAAGATTAGAACTCAAACTGACGGTTGGATGGTGTTAACTTAAAAATTAGATGATGTGGCATAACAATGAGCCTTATTTAAAATAAATTGAGCTTATCTTAAGCCCAATAGGGTTTCATTATCGCCCCTCTCTCTTTCTGTTTCACGTATTCATGACCTCCCCCTTTGTCGCACGACTTTTACCCACGAGACCCACCCCAAGCCGTCCCTCTCTCTCCATTCTCTTTTTCCCACGACACTAGGCCACCACCTCCCCTTGTTTCTTTCCCCCTTATCTCTCCCTCTTTCTTTCCATATTCGCTTCCCTTGATCCACGCCATCCATCAACCATTAGATTATAACTCGCTTAGATCTACATTTTCTTGAGACTATTGCTTGTGTTTGGGATATTGTTCATCACATTATTGCTGGAATTTACTTATTAAAATCTGGAATTATGTTCACATGCTAGTTTTAACCCTTCGCTTAAGTAAACTTGTTTGGGAAAGATTGTATGATGATTAGCTCTCTTTACCTTTGCTGAAAATTGAATAAATAAGTACAAAAATTCATTTTTAACTTCTTAAATTCAGTACTGGTGTTATTTTAAGGACCTGCATGCAACAATGAACCACTCTTTAGTTAGTCTAAAACTAATTGTCAAAAACAAAATGATGCACAAACATTGTGATCACATAAAAGCTTTGATCCACTGTAGTTGTATCATTGTCATCATCCAAGCCTTATCTCAAGATAGGGCAACTGTAAAGAAGAATGACAAGAATTTTCTATCAGTTGTCAACCTAACGATAACCCCCTAAGATTGGTGACAAAAAGTAATAAAACTTAACAAGAGAGGCCATGCAAAGAAACCTAAAAAGTCAGTTGGTGGTTAAAGAGGCCTACCTTATTGGTTACGCAGTTTAAACTCCTGCAACCTGGGAGCAACTCTCCAATGTCCACTTGGACTAGGAAAGAGTCTAGACCAAAAAAAGGGTAGAAGTAAGATTTGATATAAAGAATTAAATTCATCTCTGTGGCACAAATTATAAGCTAAAGCATTGAAATGGAACAACATACCTAAGAGATGGAATGAAGGGGCAGTAAATAGATTGTGTAGTACCAATTGGATTCGGACTAATGACAACTAATTCTTTGATACCCCTTGCAGTAGCCTCGCATGAGTCATGACCTTGTAGTTACTACTGGAGTTGTGCTATTAGTTTTTTAGTCTAAGTACTCTTATTAATATTTTATTTTCTTTCTATGATCCAAAAAAAATATTACCTTTTGATCTTGAAAATGTTTTTATTACTTTTCTAGAGTTATGGCCAAAAAATGGAGGAACTCGAACAAAAATGACTGAAAAGGCTGAAATGATCAGTTAGGCCTTGGCCAGACCTGAAACCAAACATGGAATTTCAAACAATGGTAGGTATTAAGTTCCCCATGTTTCAGCACTTCATGCAACTCCTTGCATTTGCCAGCAGATTTAAGCGTGTCTATCTAGAATCTACCTACAGCAAGGGTTGATATGAATTCCATGAAAGAAAGAGGGGGGGGGGGGGGGGGGGGGATACTTGGATTATTATTATAGACACAGATCCGGTATATTTTTAATGGAATGGTGTATTTGGCTTATTATTATAGACACAGGTGGTTCCAGAATCCAGTCATTAGACTCATTACGCTTATAGTACAAGAAACAATGCGCATTTGGTTTTCTAAGCGGATCAAGGGCGCAGGGCCAAGGAAACAGAATTCTAAGAAGACACTAAGATGTGAAAGCACCTAAGCGGCTTTGTAAAATAATATTTTGATCCTGTTATGTAAAATAATAGCATTTAATTGTTATATAATCTAATATATCTGATATACGTATTCAAGAAAACGATAAAACAGTAAGGATATTACTATGATTCAAATAATTTTTATTTTGGTAAAATAAGTCGGAATGACAGAAGCTTAACTGAAGCGGTGGGTAGACATTAGGAAGTGTGTATGGAAGAAAGATATCATAACAGGTGCAGCACATTAAGTAGATGGTAATGACTAAATAAAGTTTGACGGTATAGATTTTTGAGGATCACTTAATGCAGATAGAAGTTGTTGAATCCATTAGGAAGAAAATGAAGGTAATACAAGTATACAACTAAGGAACAAAAAATCGATATATTTCGCGAAATATCGCGAAATATATCGGAAAAATAAAAACCCGATACGAAATACCACCTACAATCTCGAGCATAACTGAAAATGTCAAAATATCGAGTGATTTCGCGAAATATCGCGATATTTCCACGAAATATTTCCATCTCCACGAAATATCGCGAGATTTTGTCGAAATGTTGCGAAAATTTCAAAAAATTTCACGAAATTTATCCAAAATTCTGTGACTAACTGGCTATAAAAGGGGACTGGGGGGCCTGGTTCTCAGCAGCTTATTTACATATAATAACATTTTTATTTTCTCCATTTACTTAAGTTATTATATGTAAATAAGCAAATACCCCCCCCCCCATTTGATTTCAATAAAAATATCAAAAAATCAAAAAACAAAGGAATCAAAAAGTAAACTTTCAATTTTAGTAGGAGAAAACAGTTTTTATGGATTTTTATAAAATCTACATAGTGAGAAAAGTGATTAAATTAACTCCTTTTTAGCTCAAAAAATTCCAGAAGATGTAGAAGTACGAGTACATCTAGAAAACCATGGTCCGTCTTTGGAAGAATGTATAAAAACTTTTCTATATAAAAACTCTTTTTTTCAGACTTAGTAAAAAAACAGTGTTACACGTTTCAGCATAATTTTTACACAATTTCAAATTTGCATAATTTTCTTGTTTTAAGTCCGCTTTCAAAATCGTTTGAAACATTATTTTAACAATCAACTAATCTTTATTTCAAAAATATTTTTATCCAAAAAATAGATTAAAAAACATTTGAAATATATATGTCAAAACCGAACTAAATAAGATTGCACAAGGCTCACAGACTCCATACATTGAATACATGTTATGTGAAGCTCTACACCCCTGGATAGGGTACACATATTATTTGAGTGTTCCAAAGTGTGTATCTATACTTGGTTTATGACTATCCGGAGTTTCACTAAAAAATTCCATTAAAAATCAATATTTCCACAATTTCTACAAAATTGCAATATTTCCACACTGTCAAAATATTTCCACGAAATATTTCTATATCTAGAAGGTTGAAATTTCCATCGAAATGGAGATTTCGAACCTTGTATACAACATCACTACAATGACTCAGAGAAATATGGGTAACCTAATTGTAAAATACTAGTAATTATTATTATCTACCATACTTTTCTCGCAACAATGCTAATCACATTGGAGCCCTAGACCTTAAAAAACTATAAGATACCGTGTAGCTTACAGATGCCTTGTCAAATGTGCTAAGTCCAACACCAATCGCAAAGACAGGAATGCCCTGTCAGAAAGGGAAAAGGAAGTTTGTTAATTGTTAGTCGAAACAATGTAAGATAACATGAAACTACTTAAGAAATATGTTGCTCACAATATAAGTAGTTCATTTAACTGCAGCTTGGTTAACTCTTAAAGTGATTTTTTTGCGCATGAATGAAATGCTCAATAGTCAATATCAATTGAAAAACATGTGTTGTAAAGCAAAGTAGCAAACTATGTCACATGAAAAAACAAATATTTATGACGAATTGTAATTCCACAAAATATTGGACTTGTTTCATTCATGCATAATGCAACAACAAAATAATAGGTGGTTGATCAAAACTTAAGGCATTCTTTGCTTTCAAATGGAATATGATATCCCAATGTTATTATTTAGAGCAAACATACTGAAAAGAATTGTCTGAGAAGATCAATGTGTTAATGTATATACCGGGTCGGGTTCTATGTACAGTCGGGTCGGGTTCTATGTGCATACATGTACGTATATATTGGGCTTCAGTCCCTCAATGAGATTAATTTCATTCTCTCCAAACCCTAGCCGTCTTCTCCTAACATGGTATCAGAGCTCTAGGGTTTCTCGCGCGACGACGATGACGGCAGCCACCTCCGGTCTCCCCCTCCACCCGGCAGCCCACCTCCGGCCACTCCTCTGCCCTCCGGCCACCTCCCGGCCCCTCCCACTGTCCGACAGCACCACCCCGACCTCTCCCTCCGCCCGACAGGCTCCCTCCGCCCTCCCCTCTGCCTACCGATCACCTCTCGACCCATCCCACCGCCCGACAGCCCCCCCCTCCAGCCCATCCCACCACTCGACAACCCCCATCTGACACCCGACAGGCCCCCTCCGCCCTCCCCTCTGCCCTTCGCTCACCTCCGGCCCATCCCCCCGCCCGACAGCCCCCCCCCGACACCCGACAGGCCCCCTCCGCCCTCCCCACTGCCCCCCCGACCCCTCCCTCCGACTGACAGCACCCCCCCAGCCCCCCCGATCCCTCCGTCCGCCTGACAGCCCCCCCGGCCCCTCCTCACCACCCCAGCCCTCCCGACCCCTCCCTCCGCCTGACAACCCTCCTATCACCTCCTGACCCCTCTCCCTCTACCCGACAGGCATCCCCCACCCGCAAGCCCTCTCCCGGCTCCCCCCCCTCTTTTGAGTTTCCTCCATGGCGTCTCCTACAGTGCCGTCCGTCGTTGCGATCTCTCCACCGCTGAAGGAGGTCACCTTTCAGTTGTCCTCGGCTAGCGACTGGCCTGATTGGTCGCTCACCGTCGAGGCCGCGCTCTCCAGTCGCGATCTTTGGGGTCACATCACCGGCGATGATCCTCCTCCAGATGCCTCCTCCGGCTCCTCCTCTGTCACCAGCAGTGTCGCGTCTTCTGCTGCGACTGCTACCACGGCAGCCACGATTGCTGCTCTCACGTGGCGTCGCCACGATCAGGCCATCCGGGCCTATCTCCTGGACTCCGTTGCTCGTCCGCTCCTTGCCCCCATCGGCCGCCTTCCCACAGCACGCGCGATGTGGGAGTATCTCTGGGACCGGTCTCTCCCGCGCGATGGCGCCCGCCGGCATCAGCTTATCTGTGACTCGCAGTCTGCTCGTCAGGGGGAGCGTATGATTCAGGACTTCTTCAGTCTGATGAGTGCCTACTGGCATGAGCTGGACTCTCTGATCCCGGAGCGGTGTGCTTGCCCACGCTCTAGGGATTTCCAGCGCTACCTTGATGAGGGCCACCTGCACCAGTTCCTGGCAGCACTTCGGCCGGACTTTGCTCTCATCGCTGCTCAGCTCCTGTACCGTGAGCCACTCCCTCGGCTAGAGGATGCTCTGCTCGTCTTGTTCGATGAGGAGACACGCCTTCAGACTCAGGGCGCTCGTCCTCCTCTACTTGCTCCTAGCTCCGACACCGTCCTAGCGGCCGGGTTCTCCGATGAGGCTGTCTTCTGTTACTACTGCAAGGAACCCGAACACATAAAGCGTGAATGTCGTACACGTCCTCTACGCAACCCCCGCTGGAGTTCGGATGAGAAAGCATCACGCTGGGCTCCTGCTTCCCGGGACGATCGACGAGCCAGTCGAGGTGGACGGAGCCGTGGACGTGATCCGTCCTCCTTCCGCCACTTTGGTGGTATAGCGGCTACTGTAGAGCCCTCGACGCTCTCCACTGCTACCACTGCACCTTCTTCCGCGCCTGAGCTGGACCGTCTTCAGCGCCTCGAGGAGCTCCTCCTTCGCCACCTAACCTCCAACGGCTCCGCGACTGCTCACGGCTTGTCTGCCACCTCTGGTACTACTGTTCCATGGATCTTCGATTCGGGTGCCTCCTGTCACCTCACCTTTGACTCCATTGTACTCACTGACTGTTCTCCTACTCCCACCCACCTAGAGGTCCGCACTGCGGATGGAACTTTAGTCCCTATTCCGCAATGTAGATCCATCACCACTACCTCTGATCCTTCTGGTCGCCTGACCCTGCCCCATGTCCATCATGCCCCCCGTCTTAACATTAATCTGATTTCTATCAGCTCTCTTTGCGACTCTGGACTGCCTGTCACCTTCACCCCTTCTGTTTGTGTTGTGCAGGATTCGCGGACGGGTAAGAGGATTGAGCTGGGCCGTAGAGCAGGAGGACTTTACCAGCTGGACCATCTAAATGTGTCTTCTGTTCCTGTTGCATCTGTCATGTCTGTTACTTCTGATGTCGACCTGTGGCACAGAAGTTAGGTCATATATCGAGTGATCGACTCAAAAGCGTTTTCCGTTCAGGCGCTTTGGGTCGAGCGTCCTTCTTCCCTCTCTCTGTTTGTACGGGTTGTAGACTAGCAAAGCATCTAGCTCTTCCCTTCTCTGTTAGTGCTTCCCAATCTGATGCTTTATTTGATTTAGTACATTCTGACGTTTGGGGTCCTGCACCTGTTGCATCTATTTCTGGTTTCATGTATTATGTGTGTTTTATCGATGACTACTCTAGGTGCACCTGGGTTTTTATGCATCACCGATCTGAAGTCCTTCACATATTTAGGAGATTCACCACTATGATACACACTCAGTTTGGTCGGCGTATCAAGACTTTTCGGTCTGATTGTGCCAAGGAGTATCTCTCCTCTGAGATGCGTGAGATTCTTCAATCTCACGGCACTCTTCACCACCAGTCCTGTCCCCACACCCATGAGCAGAACGGAGTTGCCGAACTCAAGCATCGTCATGTCCTTGAGACTGCACGAGCCTTGCTTCTCTCTGCGTCTGTTCCTCACTCCTACTGGGCTGAAGCTGCCATGACGGCTGTCCACCTCATCAATATCACTCCGTCGTCTGCTCTGTCCGGTGCCACCCCATATGAGCGCCTTCACTCCAGCCCACCTGACTACTCTCTTCTTCGCACGTTTGGCTGCACGTGGTTCGTTCTTCTTCCTCCCCATGAGCGCACCAAACTCTCTGCGAGGTCTGTTAGGTGTGTTCACTTGGGGCTCAGTCGGGAGCATAAGGGGTATCGTTGTTACGATCCCTTGGCTCGCCGGATCCGTGACTCCCGTCACGTTTCCTCTGTTGAGGATGTACCGTACTTTTCCCCTGAGCCTCGGGATCTTTTCTTACCTCCTGCGTCACCCTCCTCGCCCTCATCACTTCTCCACATCCCCGTTCTACCTCCGTTTTCTGTTGCCCCACCCACGCCTACTCCACCTCCATCTTCCCCGCCACCTCCACCACCACCACCACCACCACCACCTCCGTCTCTCTCACCACCTCCACCACCACCTGTTACTCGTGTCTATGTTCGTCGGTCTGCAGCTCCTTCTCCAGAGTCGGTTCACACTAGTACTCCCTCGCCTGATGCTGCTGCCCCCTCCTCCCCGGTCGTGGATCATGCTCCTGTTCGGCGCTACCTAGCGCGCAAACATCACCCTCCTGACAGATATGACTACTCTCCGGACAGGTTTGGCTACTCTGCCTTTCTCTCTGACTCTCCTGACTCCTCTGGCTACTCTGCCATTGCCTCCTATTCGCCATCTTATCAGGCTTTTCTTACTGCTCTACACACCCACCGGGAGCCCCAATCGTACCGTAAGGCAGCTTTACATCCAGAATGGCGGCAGGCCATGTCAGTTGAGCTTGAGGCTTTTCAGCGGACCCAGACATGGGATTTGGTGCCTTGTCCCTCAGGCGTGGTGTCTGTTAGCTGCAAGTGGATATTCAAGGTCAAGACTCGACCTGACAGATCCATTGAGCGGCACAAGGCCCGCCTCGTTGCTCGTGGCTTCTCCCAGGAGTATGGGATTGATTACGAGGAGACGTTTGCTCCAGTTGCTCGGATGACTACTGTGCGCACCCTCTTAGCTGTGGCAGCTGCTCGAGGGTGGCCTCTCCATCAGATGGATGTCACCAATGTGTTCCTCCACGGTGACCTCTCCGAGGAAGTATACATGGCTCCTCCTCCGGGCGTTTCAATTCCTCCAAAGCACGTGTGTCGTTTACACCGTGCTATCTACGGGCTTAAACAAGCACCTCGGATATGGTTTGATTGCTTCCACAGTGCAGTTTTAGCAGCTGGGTTTGTTGAGAGATACTCTGATTACGCTCTGTTCACCCACTCCTCCAGTCAGGGTATAGCTGTGTTACTTCTGTATGTGGATGATATGATTATCACCGGAGATGACAATGCTACCATAGCTTCCCTTCAGCGTCACCTTCAAAGCCAGTTTGAGATGAAGGATCTCGGCCCTCTCCAGTACTTTCTTGGCCTTGAGATTGCCCGGTCAGCTCGAGGATTGTTGATCTCCCAGCAGAAGTACATCTCCGATATTTTTGTCGAAGCTGCTCTTACTGATTCTCGTACTGCTGACATGTCTATGGAGCTTAACTTGAAGCTTCTCTCTACCGACGGTGAGCCTCTTCAAGATATCTCTCGTTATCAGCGACTGGTTGGGATGCTCGTTTATCTCACCATGACTAGGCCTGATATTGCCCATGCCGTCGGCATTGTCAGTCAGTTCATTCAGTCTCCTCGCTCGGTTCACTATGCAGCAGTCCTTCGGATTATTCGGTATCTCCGTGGCACTGTCACTCGATCGCTGCTGTTTCCCTCCACATCTCTACTGGTTCTACGTGCTTACCCCGATGCCGATTGGGCTGGCGATGTTGCTACTCGTTGATCTACTACAGGCTACTGTGTGTTCCTTGATGATTCTCTCATTTCTTGGTGCAGCAAGAAACAGGAGTCTGTTGCACGCTCCAGTACCGAAGCCGAATACCGAGCTATGGCTTCCACCACTGCCGAGATTGTCTGGCTTCAACGTCTTCTACTCGACTTGGGAGTCAGGATTTCTGGGGCTACACCTCTGTTCTGTGACAACCGGAGTGCCATTCAAATTGCTAGCAACCCGGTTTTTCATGAGCGGACCAAACACATCGAGGTCGACTGTCATTATGTTCGGCAGGAGTTTCTTGCAAACATAATCTCCTTGCCGTTCATTCCCTCGACGGAGCAGGCTACTGATTTTCTCACAAAGCCCCTGACGATTGCTAGATTTCGTCATTTTATAAGTAAACTCTCGGTACATGATCCACCGTGAGTTTGAGGGGGAGTGTTAATGTATATACCGGGTCGGGTTCTATGTACAGTCGGGTCGGGTTCTATGTGCATACATGTACTTATATATTGGGCTTCAGTCCCTCAATGAGATTCATTCCATTCTCTCCAAACCCTAGCCGTCTTCTCCTAACACAATGATTGATTGTCCAACAAAACTAGGATAGGTCTGTCCATATCTTTTATAGTACCATACAGTTTTTTATGTCTTCCGATTAGATAGATACCATAATTTAAATTACAATTTCTATAGCTAAAATAAACAATTTGGAAGTTTCAACATTGTCATAAAATTGTTGGTTATTTCAGGGTTCCAGTATATGTCAGAGTCGTCAGACAATAACTTCTAAGGTGCAATAGTTGCATGTTAAATGAGGACATTAAGAGAAATTAGCAATTCTACGGCTTGCATCTGAGCAACCTAATGATTCTGGGATGGATAAAGAGCCTAAGACTGTCAAAATGCTTTCATTTCTTATGAAGGCATACATAATTGGAATAGAAAGAAATTCATTAAAGCATTAGCAGCAGGTCTGAAAGAAAAAATAATAAAAGCAGCAGTACACACTCACAATTCTGGTAGCAAAGATATCAAAACAATCCACACGATAGAACTGGATTAGTGCTACTAATGTAACAACTGGAAGAAGAAAAAAAAAAAGTATAACCACAGCCATCCAGCCTTTTCCCATCTATCTGGGTTGGCTTTATGAATCCTTCTTCGATCAAGATTCATTCCCAATTTTGAGATGTTTTTTCACAACTGTTTGTCAACTTAACCGAAACAATAATAAAGAAAGTGAATAAAGACATAAGAGAGTAAGAGCTTAAGTCTACACAATTATAGACATACCTCCTTTGAATACCCTGACAATCCTATAAGCTGTGAGTCCCTTAGTGCTCTATAAAAATCAGCTGGAATAATAGGTTTCTGCAGTCAAACAAATAATTCCATTAAAATCAACAAATTTTGAGTGACTTATATAAACACTCCTTACCCAGGCATCGTAAGACAAACACCCATTAAACTAGTGTTAGATTCAATAAGACTTGTTGGATCCATTACTATGCATGCTGAGTATAGTGATTTTGTTGTGTGTACAACCCACATATTTGGAATTCATATGCGAAAGCTCTTGAAGAAGGCTAATTTGCTGGCTTCTGCTGCTTGTAATTCGTGCTTGTGATCTTGTGAATAAAATTTGTTTTACCCTAAACCATTGGTGTTTTCTTATGCTTCAGACATGTCAACCCTAGAAACTTGCTAGATATGCCTGTCAGACTTGATTCACAAAACATACATATGGATCAATACAAGTGCTACAATTACAAAATATGGAAATACAGCATTCTCCATATAAATTCGAGTTAATAAGAATAATAATGCATTGATGGCAGAGTTACATTTGGTCAAAAAATAAAGCAACATGAAAGAAACTGGTTTGCCACCAGAATGGTATTCAATTGAAAAAGTGAGAACTTGCTGCAAGGTATACAAAATTAATGAAATACAATAGATTGAACAAGACATATATATATATATATATATATATATATATATATATATATATATATATATATATATATATATATATATATATATATATATATATATATATATATATATATATATATATATAGGGAGGGATACTTTCACTAATGGCCTCTTACTAATGATTTGGACCATCCGTTCCGATCATGATGGTCCAGATCATCCCTACCCCTCTGTCTCTATCTCTCTCTATCATTTGGTAAACCCAGCCCCCCCCCCCCGACCCCATCCCCGCGCCCGACACCCCCGACCACCCCTTCCGGCGCCGGCCATCCCCCCCGACCGCAGCCCCCCGCCGATCCACGCCCCCCGCCGGCCCGCGCCCCCCGCCGGCTTCGCGCCCCTCGCCGGTGTCGCCGGAGGGGAAGGTGGTCGGGGTCGGGGCTGCGGGGGGGATCGCCAGAGCCGGAGGGGATAGGGGGGGAAGGTCGGGGGCTGGGTATGCACCATAGAGAGAGAGAGTGGGAGAGGGAGTGCAAATCAGAACCATCCATCAAATCCGATGGATGGTCCAAATCATTTGTAAGCCCCATTAGTAAGAGGCCATTAGTGAGAGTATCCCTCCCCTATATATATATATATATATATATATATATATATATATATATATATTAGTGATACATTGCGGCGGGGGTTAGTGTGCGGCTTCCGTGCGGCCGGCCGGAAGGCGTACGGGCCGTCCGATCAACCGATCTAACGATCATGATTCACCCCGGCTGTCCGATCGGCTTGAATCGAACGGTCCAAATCTTATCCGCCCGGTTAAAAATTGTAGCCGTTCGATCGAATGATCGAACGGATGAGATCCCGTGGGAAATAATCGAATAGGACAAAAAGTAATAATTACAATCATTACTTTTTGTCCTATTCGATTGTTTCCCACGGGATCTCATCCGTTCGATCATTCGATCGAACGGCTACAATTTTTAACCAGGCGGATAGGATTTGAACCATTCGATTCAAGCCGATCGGACGGTCGGGGTTCATCCGGACCACCAAACCCGGGCCGAAAAGAATTTGGGCCGTTCGATTCACGCCGATCGAAGGGCCGGGGTTCAACCCCCCCACCGAAATCGTTGTTACTGTGCCCGCCACAGTAACAGCTGCGGTCGGTGGAGGGGGTGAATCCCGATCGTTGGATCGGTTGATCGGAAGGCCCGTACGCCTCCCGGCCGGCCGCACGAAAGCTGCACACTAACCCCTGCCGCAATGTATCACTACTCTCTCTCTCTCTCTCTCTCTCTCTCTCTCTCTCTATATATATATATATATATATATATATATATATATATATATATATATATATATATATATATATATATTGCTCGCATAGACTAATACAATCAGAAGCAGCAGTTCGTCCACCATAATAATCAGCTTAAAAAAGGAAAACTTACGGCTAATATGTTGTCAATCTCGTTTTGTATCCTCCAGTTCAAACAATCTAGCAACTGCAACAGAACCGGATTTCTTGAGAAAAATAATACTACAATATATGTATTCCTATAAACTGGAATAAGAAGAACATAATATAAGTGTTTGTATAAACTGGAATAAGAACAAAAAATCAGCAGTGAACATGCGGGCGAACCATTTTATGTGCTTTGGGGACATTCCATTCTCTTGCCTTAAGAAAGCGCTCCAACGTTTTGGTCTGATATCCTTGATGAATATTCTGTAAATGCAGCAAAGAGTAAGAAGATAAAATTATATTTTAACACTTCATAATAAAAAATAGTTTCCAATTATTATTAGGAGACTTTCCATTTTTTGGATTTAATCAGTTGAAAAGAATAATACTAAGGTGAAAAAGAAACACAGCAAGAAGAATCAAAAGGGAATAGAAAACAACCAAAGGTTTCTAGCCACAGGCTATCCTCATTCAGAGCACCTACAAAACTCTCTTCACTGATAAACATGATTATATCAAGTACACTTCAAGAGTTCCCTCAGGGATGAACCAATGGTAACTTCTAAAATGCTTTACAATTGACCTCCAAATTGCTAAACAACACATGTTTCAATAATATCAAAAGTTTCCACATTCTAAGAGTAATTACATGCAAAAACATCCACGCCATAATATTCTTTAAATTGATTTCCATGGATTACAAAGCATAAGTGTGGAAGATTATTGAACTTCAATTCTTTAAATTGAAGTTCAATAATCTCTCACTTCGAATTGGGTTAGCAGAGTTGATGGCGCTATTGACACCGAGATATTTGGTGGGCTTGTGCACGGCCATTCGTGATGAGTTCCAGGTTGTGAGGATCTTGAGTTTACTAGAATTCAAGATGGCCGAAGAGCAAGTTACATGGTTGGGTCCAAGGAGGTCCACATTCACAAGATCCACAACGACTAGTCACAAGTTTGGGGTGAAGGAATAATCTGGTCAGGACTCAGGAGGCAAAATTCAGACTTGAAAATCTCAAAAAATTCGGTAAAAGAAAATAATTAGAAACATAGATACATCAAATGATGTTGGTATACATATCTAAAGATACATTTATAATTAATCTAGAATAATCACCATATAAAATCTACCAATATTCTGAATGTTCGGGAATAACTCATGAATTTACGAATAATCCAAACTTTTTCCCAAATTGGATGATAATACACAGTTTCGGCTTGAGTTCACAATTTTTTCAAAAATTCGACAGATTTTGCTACTATGACGACTACTACTTTGCGAGGAGGTGAGGTGTAGCTTGGAATCCTAAACATGGATGAACAATAACTCCACTTGGACCAATCCTAAACTACGTGGAGGATTGAGAGATGCGACATAATTAAGGAGGAAATTACCACGAGCACTTCTATATGTGAAGAAAGTGACACATATCCATTGTTTCATGGCCGTGGAAAGAATGAGTACATGTCATATTTATCTTCACAATGGCAAGTTATTTTAGAGGCATAGGGAGATGATGAGAAGTTGGACGGAACTCCTTAAGATGAGTACGAAGAGAAAGAAGTGGTAGAAGTATTTCAAATAGAACAAAAATGTCTCATGGTGAGACAAGTGAAGATTTTTCCGAAGGCAAAAAAGCAAGAAGATCGGTGACGAAAAGAATATTTCACATCCGTGTACTTTGGGGGGAAGGTGTGCAATCGTATCGTCGATGGAGAGGCAATGAGAATAGGGGTGTGCATCGGTTCGAAACCAACCTATTTAGGCAAAACCCAAACCGATCCAACCTCGGTTGGTTTTGAGGATTTCCAATCCAATCCAAACCAAATTGAGATTGGAATCCAATCCAATTAAAGTCGGTTTGGATTGGATTGGATGGTCGGTTTGGTCTTTGACCCATATGCATGTTGGGCTTTTTTTTTTTCCTTCTATTAAAACCTAGTTTTAACTTTAAAAATAATAATTGTTGTCAACTTATTAGGTCTATATAAGATTTGTAACTGATTTTGAGTAATCCTACAATATTGCAAAGGTTGTTGGTAGCAAGGGTATATGAGGACATAAGGTATATTTAATAAAGTATTATACATATATAAATATGTCGATTCGGTTTGGTTTAGGTCGGTTTTAAATTTACAAATCCGTCAACCGATCCAATCATGTCAATTTTTAAAAAGCTTGGCCAATCCGATCCACTGAGTGTGTCGAAACCGATTAAAATCGGTTGGTTTAGTTGGTTTGGTTTGGATCCTGCATAAATGAGAACATGTTCTCAAAGGAAATTGAGACCAAGCTAAAGTTGTCAATAGAAAAGCATCCTCATCTACAAAAGATTGCATGGTTCTAAAGGGCACGAGATCCCTATTAATTTTTATCGTTTGATGAATGTACGATGATTTTGAAGACAAAGTTTGGTGTGATGTAGCTCCAATAGATGTGTAAGTTCTTAAACTTATGGTACCAAGTGGTTGGTTGGCAAAGAATAAGAAGCAAACAAAAAGTAACTAAGCTTTAGATTTGCTTTAGTTGCCTTTTCGGCACAGAGCCGGGAAAATAAAAGTTCCATGGAAGAGAAGTAAATGAAACGCTTTCATAATGTTAGGAACCCTCGCACCTCACAAAACCGGCTTGTAAGGGGAGGTCCACAGGGGGTATATTAAGCGGGTGATGGGTGCCTCCCTTACCGATGTGGGACTATCCGTTAACATCCCCCCTCACGCGGAGCACGCGTGGCAAGGCATCATCGGTGGGGAGCACCCGGAGCGGGAGCAGGAGCAGGAGCAGGAGACGGGCTAGCTCTGATACCATGTTAGGAACCCTCGCACCTCACAAAACCGGCTTGTAAGGGGAGGTCCACAGGGGGTATATTAAGCGGGTGATGGGTGCCTCCCTTACCGATGTGGGACTATCCGTTAACACATAAAATGGGGTACAACCGTACAAGTGGTACAACTATTATCCCCTTTCAAAAATGCAGCATGGTGGGTACGAACTAAATAAGGGCACAACAAATTTGGGATAAAATTACACTAGGAAGTTGAGCAGGTTGATAACAGGAATCCAAATGCATGTGCATTATAATTCCAATCCCATGGTCATCAAAGCTACATTGACCCCCCCTTGATCTTCTACATTTGACACATAGATAGAAATAAAATTTTGACCACCATGCAGAGCAAAACATATCTCCCAATCCAAATCATAGATGGGCTCACATTTTGATGCAGGCACCAATAAGGCACACTACAATCCTGAACCCGTTTAGGGTTTTCTTTGGTCAATAACTAGTACTTGATTATCAATATAGCGACGTATAGATCAAAAAGGACAGCAAGCAAAAACTATCTCACGCAGTTCTAAAGTTTATGCAATCAACATAAAGCAGATTTAAACTTAAAAACAATTAAAGCATGCGGTATTATCACAGAAAACTGAATTTCAGCATATAATAGGATCAATCGCAGCAATAGATACTGAAATAAAACAACAGGTTTGCATCAGATTTTATAAAAGAAAAGGCCTACGGGTGCATGCAAAGGTAACCGACAGACGATAGATGGCAATTATAATAAATGGCAAACGTTATGGCTTCAACTAGCGAAGAAAAGGATGATGACGGCTGCGATGCGGAGCGGAGGCAATGGAAACTAAAGAAAACGAAGCGGATGCGATGGTAAAATAAAGGAAAAGGAAAGATACTGCCTGGGGTTTCCCGCCGTGGGTCGATTGCAAGGATGCGCCGACGATCCTGCACACGGAGCAAGGCCGGACGTCGGGAGAAGCCGGAACCTTCGGAAAACGAAACCCAAAGCCTTCACGAGGCGAAGTCGTGGAATCGGCGAGGGTCGGGGACTCGAGTCTCGCCCGTGAGCACTCACGAAGAGGCACGAAATTCAGCAATTCTTCAAAATCTGATTTCTTCTTCTCCCCTCATCTTCTTGTAGAGTTAGGGTTTTATTTCGATGGCTAGGATTAAAGGCTAATTAGGGTTTGATGGTGGGGATTCAAAGGCTATGAAAGGCAGCTAAAAGAGAGAGAAACAAGGGAGAGAGAGAGAGAGGAGAGAGGGGACGGACAAGAGGTGGGGCCGGTTGGCTATTCCGCGCGGACAAGAGGGGGGGGGGCGCTCGGTTCACGGGAAAAGGAAAGGGGGGATCGGTCTTCACAAAGGGGCATCCTATTGGGCTTAAGATAAGCCCAATTAAGTCCTAACTGAAGCCCATAAGTGCCACGTCATCTAATTTGAGTTATTTTGTCATCTAACCGTCGGTTTCGAGATCTAATCTCGTCCGTCGGTGCCCCGCAAACACACACACCCATAATTTTATTCATATCATGCTGAAACTCACCCGAGAAGACCCGGATTCAATCCGAAAAGCCCTCGGATGAGATCATGGACATCCCCCATGAACTGGGCAAGAACACAAATAAAACTAAGTGCTGAAATAAGGCCAAAAACAGGGAAAAACGGCCAAAAACTGAAATAAACGACTACAAGCCCCAAACGGCTAATGTGATCCAACATAAAATAAAAAAACGACGGTAAATAAATGTCTCTGATGATGATCTGAAGATGCGGCAACGATCTGATGATGCTGATCATGCTGCATCAACTCCCCCGGACTAGAAAGAACTCGACTCCGTCGAGTGGGCATCCAGCTGCTGTATGAGATCGGGCCGCTGTGCTCGCAACTGTCGCTCCTCCACCCAGGTACAGTCTGAAAGTGGCCTGCCTACCCACCGAACAAGGAACCGTCGGAAGACACCGCGGCGGGTAGCAAGCTCTCTGACGTCAACTATCTCCTGTATCTGCTCTGTCTCATCCCGCTGCGCATCTAAAAACGGGATCTGTGGCGCTGAAGGCGTGTCTGGCCGGTCTCCGTGAAAAGGAAACAACTCTGAGATGTTGAAGATCGGCGATGTCGGCATGTCATCTGGCAAGTCCAGCAGGTAAGCATTGGGTCCCAACGCTCTGAGAACGCGGAAGGGCCCAAACTTCCTCTGGCTCAGTTTCCTATAAGAACCGGGGGGAAACCGCTCTCTGCGAAAGTAGACGAGGACCCAGTCCCCTGGCTGAAAAGTGCTCTCGCGCCTGTGTGAATCTGCGCTTGCCTTATACCTGGCATTGCTTTCCCTCAGTTTCTCAAGCGACTCCCGCTGTACAGTCTTGATGTGTTCAAGGAAATCATCAGCATCAGCACTCGCAGGACCTGTAGGCGGTAGGGCAGTTCTATCCAAGAAATGGGGAATAACATGGCCATAGACGATTTCAAAGGGGGTTTTACCTACTGAGCGATTAATTGAACTATTATATGCGAATTCAGCTTGTGGTAAAACTACATCCCACTGTTTAGGTCTTTCACCAGCTAGACATCGAAGCATATCCCCTAGACTACGGTTGACAACCTCTGTTTGTCCATCAGTTTGAGGGTGATACGCGCTACTGTATTGAAGTTTAGTCCCTAGCTTTGACCAAAGAGTACGCCAAAAGTGGCTCAGAAATCTAGTGTCCCTATCAGATGTAAATGACCTTGGAATGCCATGCAGACGAACAACTTCCCTAAAGAATAACTCAGCTACATGAGATGCATCAGAAGTTTTCCTACATGGTATGAAATGTGCCATTTTAGAGAATCGGTCTACAACAACAAAGATTGAATCAACGCGCCGAAGTGTTCGGGGTAGACCTACGATGAAATCCATGGTGATATCCTCCCAAGGGCGAGCAGGGATCGGCAGAGGGATGTACAAACCTGTGTTCTGCTTTCTGCCTTTGAACATTTGACAGGTTCGACATCGTTGCACAAACTTGACGACGTCTTTTCTTAAGTGAGGCCAAAAGTAGCGTCGCTCCACTGACTCAATTGTCTTGGTTTGGCCAAAGTGACCTCCCAAATTACTTCCGTGCAAGTCGTGGATTAACGTATCTCGAAAAGATTCATTGGGACCTTCATCAGAGACGGTCCCTTCATGGGTATTCTGAACAAGACTCTCGCGCAGGGAACACTCAGGGATGCACAGGCGGGTTCCACGGAACAAGAATCCCTCTTGGATCATATAGGAGGCCGTGGGATCAGTGCCCGTTTCTTGACAGGATTCCCAAATGGGACCAAAGTACGGATCAGTCGCGTACATTGATTTCAGGGCTTCAAAAGAAACAACGACGGGCTGTAATGTGACTAGTATCAGGCCTCGTCGACTCAAAGCATCAGCAGCTTTATTCAGGACCCCAGCTTTATACCTGAGGTTGAACGTGTACTCTTGCAAGAAATTGGACCACTTAGCATGCCGCTGGTTCAAGCTACGCTGAGATTTCAGATAGCGAAGCGCTTCATGGTCAGAATTGAGCACAAATTCTCGTTGGATCAGGTAATGCCTCCAGTGCTTGAGGGCTTGAACAACCGCGTAAAACTCAATGTCGTATGTCGAGTAATTCAAACGCGCGGCGTTCAGCTTCTCGCTGAAGAATGCGACGGGACGTCCCTCTTGACTAAGGACTGCTCCTATCCCGACGTGAGAGGCATCACAGTCAATCTCAAAGACCTTTTCAAAGTTTGGGAGTGCCAAAACTGGAGCACTCATCATCTTGGTCTTGATGAGATCGAAACTCGCTTCGACTTCGGGGGTCCAAAGGAACCCACCCTTCTTCATGCAGTTCGTGAGGGGTGCAATGACGGAACTGAAGTTCTTAATGAATCTGCGGTAAAAGGACGCTAGACCATGGAACCGTCGCACATCACTAACGTTCTGGAGAACGGGCCATGATTTGATGGCTTCGACCTTCTCTGGATCGACCCGTATCCCTTCAGAGCACACGATGTAACCTAGAAAGGTCAAGCTGTCTGTTAGGAAGGTGCACTTCTTCAGATGGATGTACAGCTTGTCTTTCCTAAGCGTCTTCAGTACTTCTCGCAGATGCTCGACATGTTGTTCAGATGTCGTACTATAGATAAGAATGTCATCAAAGTATACGACAACGAACTTCCCTATGAATGGTCTGAGCACTTGATTCATGAACCTCATAAAGGTACTTGGTGCATTTGACAGACCAAATGGCATTACTAGCCATTCATACAGTCCTTCCCGGGTTTTAAAGGCAGTTTTCCATTCGTCACCGGGTCGTACGCGGATCTGATGGTAACCGCTACGAAGATCAATCTTTGAAAAGATTTTCGCGCCATGCAGCATATCAAGCATATCATCCAATCGGGGAATCGGAAATCTATACTTGACCGTTATTCGATTAATGGCACGGCAATCTATGCACATTCTCCATGTCCCGTCCTTCTTGGGAGTCAGGAGTGCCGGTACTGCGCATGGACTCATGCTTTCTTGAATTAGTCCCTTTTGCAGTAACTCGGTAACCTGTCGACGCATCTCCTCATATTCAGACGGACTCATTCGGTAGTGAGGAAGGTGAGGTAGCGTCGCTCCTGGGACTAGGTCAACGCAATGTTGGATGTCCCGCAGAGGTGGAAGACCTTCAGGTAGTTCCTCTGGGATGAGATCATTGAAATCTTCAAGTAGGATTCGAATCTCATGAGGAATGCTAGGGCCCTCTGTGGCTTCTTTGGCTACTAGGAAAAAGATGGAGCGAGATTCCCTAAGCTCGTCTTCGAAACACGCTTGGGTCAGCAATGTGGGCAGGGCTTTCGGTTTCTCTTTTGGCAACTTAGGGGTGACGGCTGGGGGTGTCGGCTCGCTAGAAATCGGCTTCAGGGGCTCCCTCTGCGGCACTAAGGTGATATTATAGTCATCCTTGCAGAAGGAGTAGGTATTCTTCTCCCCATCATGGGTCGTCTTTCTGTCGTACTGCCACGGGCGGCCCAACAGAATGTGACAAATGCCCAATGGCGCCACGTCACACCAAACAGCTTCCTTGTACATTTTGCCGATGGTGTATTCAACTAAGCATCGCTCTTTGATAGCGACATCTGCCCCTTTCTTAAACCACGACAAGTTGTATGGCTTGACCAGCTTCTCTGTCTTGAGCCCTAACTTATCGACCATGATCTGGGCGACCAGGTTCTCGGTACTACCACTGTCTATGATGAGGACACAATGCCTTCCCTTTGAGGTACAAGTGGTGTGGAAGATGTTCCTCCGAAGCCATCGATCTGGTTCAGGGGCTTTTGGGGTCGACAAAACACGGTGCATGACTAGTGCATGCGTTGCCTCGTCAGCTTCAGCGATGACGTCATGGGTCTCGTCATCCTCCTGATACTCAGCGTCTCTAGGGTCATCATCATGCCCTTCTTCAGCCATGTTGTTCAGGGTTTCCTCAGTTGGCTCTTCACCTTCTGTCAGGTGGGTCTGAGGTCTCCTTTTTGGGCATTGGGCGATGAGGTGCCCTACTTCTCCACACTCGAAGCATTTGTAAGTCGCTCCGGGTGGTCGACTTCCTATGGCACCACGCTCACGACTTGATTGTTCAACCCGGCCAGGGGGTTGATTGGCTCTTGATGGAGTTGTAGTCGGAGTGGGGACAGGTGGGGTGACTCTAGCAGGGGGTGCTCCTCTTCCAGCTGAAGGGGCACCTGGGGGCACTCTAGGGGCAGCCTCTCTCCTAAAGGCTCGTTGCTGAATTTTCTCAGCCTTGTGAGCTTGTCTAGAAGCTTCCGTCACAGTGAGGATGGTCTGCATTGCGAGCGCATCCTGAATTTGGTAGCGCAACCCTGAGACGTAGCGTGCAGCTTTCTGTTCATCGTCTTCCGGGATGGCATTACGAGTGGTCAGGATGTCAAACTCTTCAGTGTACTCCTGTACGCTTCGATTGCCTTGTTTCAGGCTAAGCAACCTCTGGTACAGCGAGGTACGGTAGTCAGGAGGGAGGTACTTCAGTCGCATTTTGTCCCGCATTTTGGCCCATGTGGCGACCTTTTGCTTCCCTTTCCTGAGACGACTTGTCTGCAACTCTCGCCACCAAACTAAAGCGGCTCCTTTCAGTTTCGTTGCCACAAGTTTGACTTTTCGATCATCGGGGAGATCTCTCCAATCAAAGAAGTGCTCGACGCTATCTATCCAGTCAAGGAATGCGTCAGCATCATGGCTTCCCTTAAAGTCATCGATGTCAACTCGGATGCCGTATCCTTGGGACCTCTCAAGGGCTCGCACAAGACGCTCCTCTATGCCGTGCTGATCACGCGCATGTTGCTCTCTAGGGTTTCTGGGACGACCGAACTGAACGTACTCTCGTTCAAAGTCCACGTCGGACTCGTCCAACTCAGCTTCAGATTCAGGGGGCGACTCAAGGTAGGCAGCTTGATTCCGCTCTGGCGGTTGGTATCGGTTGTGATTCCGAGGTAAGGCCTGGTTCAGGTTCTGAGGTGGGGTTGGGATCGGATTTCGATTTTGGCCCTGGTCTCGGTCTTGCTCTTCAACCCGATGCCCCTCGGCATGCGAATCGGTTTCTGCCCCTCCCGGGTCCTCTTCGACCGGTCGGGTATTAGGGTCAACGCCTCTATCTTGTAACAGCAATCCTAGCCTGTCCGTGATCTCTTGCAACAAGGTTGCATGTCGATCCAAGGTATTTTGGGTCGCCTCCTGCCAGGCACCACGAGGTTGTGGTCCCCGAGGGACACGTCCTCGATTCCGGGCATCCCGGTGCAGATGGGTACGATCAGCCATGAGTGATTATGAGATATGCCGATGTTTCACACAATGCAATCCTAACACTTAATGCAATTCAAGCACGCAAGATGATGCCTATGAAAATTTCAGCAAAGAAGAAGATGGGTGTTTGCTGAAATTCAGCACTCAAAAGAAACCCGAACAGGTTCTTTCGAGCTCTGATACCAACTTGATGCAGGCACCAATAAGGCACACTACAATCCTGAACCCGTTTAGGGTTTTCTTTGGTCAATAACTAGTACTTGATTATCAATATAGCGACGTATAGATCAAAAAGGACAGCAAGCAAAAACTATCTCACGCAGTTCTAAAGTTTATGCAATCAACATAAAGCAGATTTAAACTTAAAAACAATTAAAGCATGCGGTATTATCACAGAAAACTGAATTTCAGCATATAATAGGATCAATCGCAGCAATAGATACTGAAATAAAACAACAGGTTTGCATCAGATTTTATAAAAGAAAAGGCCTACGGGTGCATGCAAAGGTAACCGACAGACGATAGATGGCAATTATAATAAATGGCAAACGTTATGGCTTCAACTAGCGAAGAAAAGGATGATGACGGCTGCGATGCGGAGCGGAGGCAATGGAAACTAAAGAAAACGAAGCGGATGCGATGGTAAAATAAAGGAAAAGGAAAGATACTGCCTGGGGTTTCCCGCCGTGGGTCGATTGCAAGGATGCGCCGACGATCCTGCACACGGAGCAAGGCCGGACGTCGGGAGAAGCCGGAACCTTCGGAAAACGAAACCCAAAGCCTTCACGAGGCGAAGTCGTGGAATCGGCGAGGGTCGGGGACTCGAGTCTCGCCCGTGAGCACTCACGAAGAGGCACGAAATTCAGCAATTCTTCAAAATCTGATTTCTTCTTCTCCCCTCATCTTCTTGTAGAGTTAGGGTTTTATTTCGATGGCTAGGATTAAAGGCTAATTAGGGTTTGATGGTGGGGATTCAAAGGCTATGAAAGGCAGCTAAAAGAGAGAGAAACAAGGGAGAGAGAGAGAGAGGAGAGAGGGGACGGACAAGAGGTGGGGCCGGTTGGCTATTCCGCGCGGACAAGAGGGGGGGGGGCGCTCGGTTCACGGGAAAAGGAAAGGGGGGATCGGTCTTCACAAAGGGGCATCCTATTGGGCTTAAGATAAGCCCAATTAAGTCCTAACTGAAGCCCATAAGTGCCACGTCATCTAATTTGAGTTATTTTGTCATCTAACCGTCGGTTTCGAGATCTAATCTCGTCCGTCGGTGCCCCGCAAACACACACACCCATAATTTTATTCATATCATGCTGAAACTCACCCGAGAAGACCCGGATTCAATCCGAAAAGCCCTCGGATGAGATCATGGACATCCCCCATGAACTGGGCAAGAACACAAATAAAACTAAGTGCTGAAATAAGGCCAAAAACAGGGAAAAACGGCCAAAAACTGAAATAAACGACTACAAGCCCCAAACGGCTAATGTGATCCAACATAAAATAAAAAAACGACGGTAAATAAATGTCTCTGATGATGATCTGAAGATGCGGCAACGATCTGATGATGCTGATCATGCTGCATCACATTTCTAGCATAGTCACCAAGTCGGAAGTCGGGGAAAAATCGGCTAGGGGAGAAGTCGGAAAAATTGAAAAAAAGTCGAAAGGGTCGGGAAACAAACGGTAGAATTTTAGAACATATTTATATATAGATGTCCCAACATGCTTTTTGATCAGTACATGATGGGATTAAAACACATTTATCCTAGATTAAAACGCGTAAATCAGGATTAAAACATGAAAATCGTGACTTTTTCAAAAAATTGGGAAAGAGTCGCCTAGTGAACTTTTACTGAATAAGTCGTGTTTTAGTTGCGAAATATTCAAAAAATCAGAGTTTTTGGTAACAGAGATTTCAAGAGCAAGAGAAACACTGAAACATTCAAGATCAAGCAAAAAGCTCATCTCTTCTTTTTTTTTCCCTTAAAAGCACGGCAATTGCTGATAAAATCCCGCATGCCATGCACCAAAAGACCTTATTACTTTCGTACCAAGAAATGCATCCCAATTCACAAGACACAACCATTAAGTTCCCAACCCAGCCATGAAGATAGCAGATACGGTCGCAATTTAATCGATCCACCAGAATCACAATCATGTTTGGACAGTAGATTCCGGATGCACAACAGATCCCAAACGAACGGTAGCATCGGAGAGATCTGAAGAAATCGAACCTGGAACGTGCGCTCCAGAGGCTCATCCACTGCAAGAATCGAACCACGGCATCAGCAGACAAATCACACAGAATCCAGAGTAGAGATCGAGCTAGAAATACAGAACCGTGATGGGAAACGGAACGCACATTGACCGATCAGAGCTCTGAGCTGCTTGATCGCCTCCTGGGAAGCTCCCTCCATGGTTCCCCGGCCGGATCGAAGCGGAGGTAGGTGACAAATTTAGGGCCACAGTTAGGGTTAGGGTTAGGGTTTTCTCCTCCTCGGTGTTCGAGGGGGAGAAGGCAGATCTCGTGAGCCCTCCACCCTCCCGGCAGGTAGCATCTCATTCTTTGCAAGGTGGGAGGGCAGTACCGTTAAAAAGAGCTAAAAGTACAGACACAGGTTTGGATTTGGAAGCGGGTGATGCTTGCGCGAGTCAACTATTGGCACCCAGAATAACGGCACCCGCCCCTGTCGCCCGACTCAAAATACTATTCCCGGCGATCCAGCCCGGCTGAGTCGGACGAGAGGCCCCGCTTCAATGTACAGTGCTTTGTATGTGGGCCCCGTGGGTTTTTTTTTTTTTTTCTAAAACGATCGACCAGTCCGGGAAAAATTTTATCCACGCACATCCAAAATATCCGTAAAACCTCCTGCTGGCGTATCAATCACTAATCATAATCAGTTAAAATCTATTAGGTTTTTTTTTTTTTGCAAATCTACTAGTCTAATTATGTACTAACCCCTGTTCATTTTATATTTGCATATCAACCCTCTAAAATATATAAAGTTGTGCATAATTACTATCCATTTGTATCCGTCAACAAAAAGTAGGGCTGGCAATATCGGACCCGACACGGCAGACCCGACATGACTCGACACAAAGTTAGCGGGTCTGGGTCAGGGCTAAACGGGTTCGGGTCGTAAACGGGTCGACACGATAGACCCGTTTAATAAACAGGTCGGGTTCGAGTTTAGGGTTTGGACACGATAGACCTGGGAAGACCCGTTTAAAATTCAACGGGTCGGGTCGAGTCGGGTCTACTCGCAATCTGATACTGTAATATATAGTATCAGCGGGTTTATCGGGTTAGGTCAGGTCGAGTCAGATTGGGTCGGATCGGTTCAACTGAAAAACCCGTGTGGTAAGCGGGTCTTATTGGGTCTACCCGTTTATAAACGGGTCGGGTACGGGTTTAGGATCAAGACACGATTAGTTAAACGGGTCGGGTCCGGGTTTAAAGGTTTTGGACATGACCTGAGACTAGACACGACACGAACCCGACTTGAACACGATGAACTTCTAACCTGAGGTCCAAATTTCTATTTTACCTATGCTCAAAGAGTGACTTATCACCTGCGTCGACTAATTTCAGTTATTTTCAGTGTGAGTACCCTAACCCCAACTCCACTCTGATCTCCCCTCGATGCTCATCTAGTCCTCTACACTTGTTTGAGTACCCTTTACCCTCATCCGATAGAATTGGCAGCACATATCATTTACACGTAACAGTCAACAGAGGAATATTCTAAGTATATTTATTATTTTTAGTCATTAGTTAATCGGAGGAGTGAATATGTATAATTTTATATGTATTGGAGGGTCGATATGCAAATATAAGATTCTCAAGGTTTAATATGCAATTAGACTAAAAAAAAACTAATCTATTAAAATGACGACTATAACCTTGTTGGAAAATAATCATCCTAAACTGGCAAGATCGGGATTAAATCAAATTCTTAATATGCTCATATTATTTAGCAAAGAGTATTTTTGCATGCAAATACAAAAATCACAATAGTTCTTTTAGAAATGGTTTGCCAAGGCAGAACGGGTTCTATGAAACCGTCATTCACCTTGCCGAACTTTTCTAAAAGTTATATATATATATATATATATATATATATATATATATATATATATATATATATATATATATATATATATATATATATATATATATATATATATATATATATATATATATATATATATATATATATATATATATATATATATATATATATATAAAATTCTAAATATTATTTATCGCTATTTAGGTTTTTGTATTAGATACAAATTGTTTTCATGGATTAAATTATAGCAAAGAAATGGAGTTAAAATTCTGGCCTGATGGTCGAAGCACGCTAGGCGTTATCCCAAGAAACTTATTGCCCCCCCTCGTGCGGGTCTTGTGGCAATGGTTCTTGGAGATACGACGACCCCGGTCAGGCGACCTCCTTCTCATCGGCACAGCTCCAAGACGGCTTTGCGAACCTCGATTGACTTACAGGAATCCAGCGACATTAAAGAAAACCGATATAAGAAATCCCTCCGAAAATTAAGAAGCGGAACCGCAACACTTCTTCTTGACCAAAATATGAGAAAGAAATAGCACAGAATTTTTAGAGTGAAATATAATATTTTTTCTATATCAAAGCATTAGTCTCAAGTACCTTTTATAGGCTTTTCCCAAAGTTTTACCGTTGGGCAGCCATAAGTGGCTATCAAACCATTGGGCAGCCATAAGTGGCCATCAAACCATTGGGCATTTGGTGCATGGGTTATCGTTTGACCCCATGTGACTGTTGGATGAAAAGCCAATGTATACTCATCAAAGGCTTTGATGGTACCAACGGTCAAAGGTCTGCTATATACCCAACGGTCACAAGGTGGTCTGCTATGTAAAGACAATAGCTGTACTGCACAGCAGTGACAGCTCATTGTTTGTGTGTTTTAAAACATTTCACCAACAATCCCCCACATGTTTTAAAAACATCAAATATTATAAAGAAAAATTAAATTAAATTCAAATAAATAAAGACTTTTGCTGGATTCCTTATACTACGTAGTAGGTGTAGGTACCTTCCAGTTTGAACCTTCACTTAGTACAGTTGTATACATCCGTGAGGACTTGGTGGACTGCGTCTTGAACCAGCCTCATTTATCGGGTTTCTACAAGTTGTACGCGTAGTACAGTTTTCGATGGTTCTAAGCGGGTTGCGCTATTAATGGCCTTGTGCATATATCTTTTCGTGTATGTTTCTATGGAGCAGCCCTGGTCCCAGAGTTGCGGCCTCACAACGACATACATATAGGTAAGTTGATGCGGGAGCAGATTCGACAAGCACGTTGGTGGGGACACCACGACTACACCGACCCGTGTTTACATGCGCCGCCGCAGGAGGACAACCCAAGCCATGTCCATATGGCTTGGACCCGATAGTGGATGATCAGCCCATCTATGAAGACTACGCCATGAAGGCCCGTGCAGCAGAAGCCCATGAAGGCCCGTGCAGCAGAAGCCCATGAATACTCACTTATTATCAGCTATTTTGGCAGGATATATTGTTTAATTACTTGCTTAATTCGGAGAACCTGTTTAGGTAGTTTTAATTCTCGAATTACTTGCTTAATTCGGAGAACCTGTTTAGGTAAGTTTAATTTCGGATTGCTTGCTAAGCAAGGCACTGTTAGCCTATTTAACCCTATGAGGTGAAGAACAATGTAATGAAGTTTTATTATTAAGAATTTACAGCAGAATTTTCTCTGTGTGATCCCTGCGAGAGGAATCGAGCGCGGTCTTGAGAGGAGATCGAAGAGCGAGAGGCTCGCCGGCGAGAGGCCGGGTACCCGTCGGTGAGAGACCGGCGACCCCCTCACCCTCCCATCTCCTCCCGTCGCTCCCCGCACCAACCATCACCACACCTATTACAGATTTCCCCTCCCTATTCCCCTCTTCTTCTCGATTTGAAAAAAAAAAAAAAAGAAACCCTCTTGCAGCAGATCTGAAGAGGAAGAAGAAAAAAAAAAAAAAAAAGGAAAAGAGAGAAGAAGTGAGAGAGAGGACGGAGCCACCGTCGCCGGCCATCCGCCTCGTCCGGCCCCGTCGCACCATCCCGGCCTCCGACCCTCGCTGTCCCGACCCGATTCGGAGCCGCCATCATCACCTCCACCGGACCCCGCCCGCCGCCGGACACCTTGCCGCCGACTGCAGTCGGACCGCTGCCCTCACCGAGTAAGCCGGAGGCCGCTGACAGCACCGGTGCTGTGAGAGAGGGGGAGATAAGGAGAGGGCTTGAGAGAGGAGGTCCTCCCTCCTCTGGTTTAGCACGTGAAGACCCCAGCCTCTTGTACTCAAAGCCCCTTTGCAGCTGTAATCAAAGCCCCTTTGCAGACGTGCAAGATTTTCAAAGACAAGTCACCATCAAGACAACTTTACAAAGAACCCCTCAGCCTTTTGATTTGTTTCTCTTGAGGAGTTTTTGATTAATAAGCAAGATTCATCGAGTGGGACGTAGTGCCTCATCTGCGACTTTGCAACTGGATCCTCCAAAGCCGACTGCAACCGCAACAACCTGCAAGCCCATCTAAACTCGGTCAGATCTTTTCACTTTAAATCCTCATATAAACCTAGAATATTTTGCAACTACCATTATAATTGCTGCTGGCTTACAAGTAGGTCCACACCACATTAAAATACCCTAACCACTGCAAAGCCCTCATTTGAACTAAGAACTTTTATTTGAAATCCTTTACAGTGCTAATTACTCTTGTTAGTTGTTAAATTAACCTGTTAGTCCGTGGAGTCTCTCGACTACCATTCGATCCGCCGCTTCCTGATTTTGAAGTGCAAGGAGTTAGTGCGAGCAATCTCAAGTCCCTGATTCATAATTTAATTTGCTACCTGAATCCTTGACTGCAAATTATTGACTCCTGAAAATTCATATTTAAAAAAAATTATTATTAATTTGGATAGTTTATTGATCTCTTCACACCATATTAGGTTTGCACTCATACTCCCTGCATCAGATTTGGTATCAGAGCTCCCGTCACAATGTTCTATCATCATGACAGGTCCTATGATTCCCGCTCTTTACCTTTGTTCCATAGTCACCTTTATTCTCCCGAATATCTAGAACACTATCCACCATATGGTAAAGATTATGGTTCTCATGCTCCATACCGCACCATCCCATATTGTGACGTCTTCAACCTCATCAAGTCGGAGCGCTATGTTCTTTTACCCCGTACTCGTCTTGAGGAGAGTTATTCGTCTCGCATTCGCGATAGAGCGTATACACTCAATCTACCAGCCGAGCCCTTTCTCCAATGGTTCCTTCGCCTTAACTCCAACGACTCGAACTGTTCTGAGACTTTAAAGCATGTCCAGGGTGTGATGAATTGCATTGAGTTTGCACTTCAATTTCAACAGCAAAAGGAACGTCAACAATGGTATGATCAGATGCGAGCCATGATTGGCTGCATTAAAGTCCATGGTGTGTCTCTACCTTTAGTGGATCCTCCACCACCAGTCGTACATCCTCTTCTAGCAGTGCCACCAAGAGAGCCTATATCGCCAGTTGATCTTCTACTACCAGCAGCCCTATCTGAGGAATCTTTATTTGTCACAATACCGCCAGTGGAGTCCGATCCGGTACGTGATCTTCCAGTTCCAGAGGAGTATTCTCCACTACTCGTGCCACCACCTGCGATGTCTGCATCGCCGGTTCCACCTTCGCCACCAGCGCCACTTGCAGAGGAGTCTGCATTCTCGTCAGTAGAGCATTCACTACCTGCAGAACCGTTATCGGGTGTCGACATCAGCACACTAGTCCCGACAGTTGACTTCCTCGGGCTAGACCTTCCACCCCCGGTTCGGGTACTCCTCCAGTTTCACTTGTGTGTGCCTTCCTTCAAACTGGACTACTTCAGCCACTACTCCAGCAGACTGCTTGTATGGGATCCGGGAGGCGATTGTTTGATGATACGACATCCACTACAGGGTCTCCACCATCATCTACTGACTTTGCTTCCTGCCTGGGCCTCACAGAACTCGAGGTCGAGTTCTTTCATAGTTGAGGAGTTTGATGCGGGAGCAGATTCGACAAGCACGTTGGTGGGGACACCACGACTACACCGACCCGTGTTTACATGCGCCGCCGCAGGAGGACAGCCCAAGCCATGTCCATATGGCTTGGACCCGATAGTGGATGATCAGCCCATCTATGAAGACTACGCCATGAAGGCCCGTGCAGCAGAAGCCCATGAAGGCCCGTGCAGCAGAAGCCCATGAAGGCCCGTGCAGCAGAAGCCCATGAATACTCACTTATTATCAGCTATTTTGGCAGGATATATTGTTTAATTACTTGCTTAATTCGGAGAACCTGTTTAGGTAGTTTTAATTCTCGAATTACTTGCTTAATTCGGAGAACCTGTTTAGGTAAGTTTAATTTCGGATTGCTTGCTAAGCAAGGCACTGTTAGCCTATTTAACCCTATGAGGTGAAGAACAATGTAATGAAGTTTTATTATTAAGAATTTACAGCAGAATTTTCTCTGTGTGATCCCTGCGAGAGGAATCGAGCGCGGTCTTGAGAGGAGATCGAAGAGCGAGAGGCTCGCCGGCGAGAGGCCGGGTACCCGTCGGTGAGAGACCGGCGACCCCCTCACCCTCCCATCTCCTCCCGTCGCTCCCCGCACCAACCATCACCACACCTATTACAGATTTCCCCTCCCCATTCCCCTCTTCTTCTCGATTTGAAAAAAAAAAAAAAAAAAAAAAAGAAACCCTCTTGCAGCAGATCTGAAGAGGAAGAAGAAAAAAAAAAAAAAAAAAAAAGGAAAAGAGAGAAGAAGTGAGAGAGAGGACGGAGCCACCGTCGCCGGCCATCCGCCTCGTCCGGCCCCGTCGCACCATCCCGGCCTCCGACCCTCGCTGTCCCGACCCGATTCGGAGCCGCCATCATCACCTCCACCGGACCCCACCCGCCGCCGGACACCTTGCCGCCGACTGCAGTCGGACCGCTGCCCTCACCGAGTAAGCCGGAGGCCGCTGACAGCACCGGTGCTGTGAGAGAGGGGGAGATAAGGAGAGGGCTTGAGAGAGGAGGTCCTCCCTCCTCTGGTTTAGCACGTGAAGACCCCAGCCTCTTGTACTCAAAGCCCCTTTGCAGCTGTAATCAAAGCCCCTTTGCAGACGTGCAAGATTTTCAAAGACAAGTCACCATCAAGACAACTTTACAAAGAACCCCTCAGCCTTTTGATTTGTTTCTCTTGAGGAGTTTTTGATTAATAAGCAAGATTCATCGAGTGGGACGTAGTGCCTCATCTGCGACTTTGCAACTGGATCCTCCAAAGCCGACTGCAACCGCAACAACCTGCAAGCCCATCTAAACTCGGTCAGATCTTTTCACTTTAAATCCTCATATAAACCTAGAATATTTTGCAACTACCATTATAATTGCTGCTGGCTTACAAGTAGGTCCACACCACATTAAAATACCCTAACCACTGCAAAGCCCTCATTTGAACTAAGAACTTTTATTTGAAATCCTTTACAGTGCTAATTACTCTTGTTAGTTGTTAAATTAACCTGTTAGTCCGTGGAGTCTCTCGACTACCATTCGATCCGCCGCTTCCTGATTTTGAAGTGCAAGGAGTTAGTGCGAGCAATCTCAAGTCCCTGATTCATAATTTAATTTGCTACCTGAATCCTTGACTGCAAATTATTGACTCCTGAAAATTCATATTTAAAAAAAAATTATTATTAATTTGGATAGTTTATTGATCTCTTCACACCATATTAGGTTTGCACTCATACTCCCTGCATCATAAGTCCTAATAGGGGTGTGAGCAAGGCAACACCCCGCCTCATGGGTCTTGGACTTATTAAGAGTTTTAAACTCATCTTACCCCTTGCTTTTAATAAGCACTGACGTCATAGGGACGGGAGCATTATTCAGTGCTCCTCATTTTCAATCACTACTACAGTTTGTTTCTATCAATTGAACCTCCGTGAGGTTGGGTTCCCACTGCGGTGATTTTTCTTATGGGCTTAATCTCATCCCCCTCGACGATTCTAAGACCACTGTCCTAGAAAGGCCCTTAGTTAGATGATCTGCCAAATTCTTTTCGGATCTAACAAAGTTTAGGGCAATTATTTGATTTTTCATCTTATATCTGAGAGATCTATGTCTCACTTTCATATGTCGATTTATTTTTACATCAACATTCTCTTGATTATATTTATCAATAGCTGATCGACAATCACAATGGATAGATATAGCCGGTAAAGGCTTTTCTATCAATGAGATCTCATATAGGAGATCTTGAAGCCATTCTGCTTCTGTACTAGTAGTATCTAGCGCTATCATTTCTGATTACATGGTACTCCTAGCTATAACGGTCTGTTTGGTGGATTCCCAAGATATGGCTCCACCTCCTAGTAAGAATACAAATCCGGTTGTTGATTTAATATCTATCGAGTCACTAATCCAGTTGGCATCAGAGTATCCCTCTAATACAGCTGGATATCCACTATAGTGGAGACCATATGATATGGTTCCCTTAAGGTATCTAAAGACTCTTTCTAACGCGTTCCAATGGAACTCATTCGGGTTAGACGTATAACGACTAAGTCTATTTACCGCGTAAGCGATATCGGGTCGAGTATAGTTGGCCAGAAAACCTAGCGATCCTATGATTTGAGCATACTCGCTCTGTAGTCTAGGAAGTCCAGTGTTCTTTGTTAGATGGGTATTTGGATCATATGGTGTGGATACCGGTTGGCAATCGGGATCGTAAAATTTCCTAAGGATTTTCTCGACATAGTGGGATTGGGATAACACTAGATCATTGTCTTTCCTAATGATCTTAGTGTTTAAAATAACGTCGGCTTGTCCTAGATCTTTCATGTCGAAGTTTTGGGACAAAAAATGTTTGATATCATTTATGATTTGTATGTTTGAACCAAATATTAGGATATCGTCAACATACAAACATAAAATGACAATATTATTACCATCTACTTTATGGTATACACATTCATCCATTGTATTGATATCAAATCCATATGATAAGATAACTTCATCGAATTTCATGTGCCATTATTTTGGGGCTTGTTTAAGTCCATAGAGGGATCAAATTAACTTACACACCTTTCCCTCTTGTCCAGGTGCAGTAAATCCCTCGGGTTGGTCCATATATATTTCCTCATTAAGGTCGTTATTCAAGAAAGCAGTCTTGACATCCATTTGATGTATGACTAGCTTATAGATTGAAGCTAAGGCAATGAGGATCCTAATCGTAGTTATCCTCGTGATAGGTGAGTAGACATCAAAGTAGTCAACCCCAGGTTTTTGGGTAAAACCCTTGGCTACAAGTCGTGCCTTAAATTTATCTATGGTACCGTTGGGTCTAAGCTTCTTCTTAAACACCCAATTACATCCTATGGTTTTACAACCAGGAGGTAAATTGGTGAGTTACCAGGTACGATTTTGAAGTATGGATTGGATCTCGTAATCTATGGCTTCCTTCCAAAAGGGTGAGTCTATGGACTTCATTGCATCTGTATAGGTGGATGGAGAGTTCTCCACCAGAAGTGCATAGAAGTCATCAAAAACTTTTTCTACACGGGCACGTTTACTTTTCCTAGGTTCGGTTTGGGTTACCGGTTCAGTCTGGTCTTCAGGTTCTAATTGGACTTCAGGTTCGATATGAGTAACCTGATTAGAACTGGAGGCCTGGTTATTGGTATTAATCCTAGTGTTGATCCTAGTCTTATAAGGGAAGATATTTTCGAAGTATGAGGCATCTCTAGCTTCGATTATAGTGTTATTGGCTATTTCGCTTATTTCAGAGTTAAACACTAAAAATCGATTAGCGTTACTATCTGAAGCGTAGCCGATAAAGATGACATCTATAGTCTTAAGTCCTATCTTTTTTCTTTTGTTATCGGGGATGTTTATCTTAGCTAGGCACCCCCACACTTTTAGATATTCTAAGTTAGGTTTTCTATTTTTCCATACTTCGTATGGAATCAAGTCATTGTGTTTGAAGGGAATGCGGTTAAGAATAAAACAGGCTGTCATCAGGGCTTCCCCCCATAAGTTCTCTGGCGCTCCAGAGCTTATTAACATGGAATTGACCATATTAATTAGGGTCCTGTTTTTTCTCTCCGCTACACCGTTAGATCGGGGAGTATAAGGAGCTGTGACTTCATGGAGTATTCCATAGTCTTCACAGTACTCACTTAACTCATTTGAGGTGTACTCCCCTCCTCGGTCTGACCTAAGGATCTTAATGGTTTCGTTTAATTGGTTTTCAACCTCAGCTCTGTAAATTTTAAATTTAATGAGTACTTCATCCTTAGTCTTAATAAAGTATAGGTGGCAATATTTTGAAGCGTCATCTATGAACGTTACAAAATATCTATTGCCACCTCTCGAGGTTCTCCCAGAATCACAGACATCGCTGTGAATTAGTTCAAGTATTTTGGAGTCTCGATCGATGGTTTTAAAAGATTTCTTAGATTGTTTGGCTTCTACACATATCTCGCACTTATCAAGATTCCTAGTATCGGATTTAGGGATAATATTTAAGGTCATGAGTTTCTTGATAGAATTATAGTTACATGACCTAGTCTTTGGTGCCAAGTGACCGAAGACTCAACATTCAGAATTGTGGACGAAGGATTATAAATATTCAATTTAAATAATCCATCACATAGAAATCTTTTTCCAATAAAATTTGTTCCCTTAGTTATTACAACTTTATTGGACTCGAATACAAGCTTGTACCCATATTGTACTAACAAAGACCCACTAATTAGATTCCTCCTAATCTCCGGAATGTGGTGGACTCCGCGCAGGGTTAGGGTCTTCTCCGATGTCAGCTTCAGGTCGATCCGTCCTATCCCTAGCACACGAGCCTCAGCATTGTTCCCCATGCTTACAGCTCCTCCACCTGAGACCTGATAGGTGGAAAACAAAGATTGATCAGAGCAAACGTGAATGTTAGCTCCTGTGTCAATCCACCAATCAAATGCTTGAAAGGTCATGTTAACTTCAGGGGTGAAGAGAACAGACCTGAAAGCGGTCCCAGAAGAGCCAGCTCCAGAAGTCACCATGTTGACTTGGGAGCCGGGTGGCGTTGGACCATTCCTTCTTGGATTTGGAGGTGGTGCTGTCTTCTTGTAGAAGCATTGGTTGTCCATGTGATTGGTCCGACCGCAGACGTAGCAACAACGCACTCCTTCCTTCTTTTGGTCCTTGGGATGGTTTAGGTTATGGTTGCTATGGTAGGGTTTCTTGGTATATGGCTTAGGCTTAGAGTGGAAGGGTTTCTTCTGGAACTTATATCTAGGTTTTTGGAATGACTTGGATGGTTGACTTTCTATGTTGTTGACCTTAGGTTTGGATTCAGAGGATCCCTTTTCCCTGAGCCTATGTTGCTCCTCAATTCTAATAGAGTTTAGAACTTGAGTTAGGGTTAGGTCACCTTGGGTATGACTTAGGTGTTTAGAGAACTCGGACCAAGAAGCAGGTAGTTTATCTATAAGACAGGCTATTTGGAAGGTTTTATCAAGGGTGGAACCATTAGTCTTCAAATATTGGACTAGGTTCTCAAACTCATGAATCTGATCATTCATGGGTTTGGAGTCAACCATTTTGAAGCTGTTGAAGTCTGACGCTTTGAAGCATTTTACTCCAGCATCATCTAGGCCATACTTACGCTCTAGGGTATCCCATAGGTCCTTAGGGTTTTGAATGGTATAATAGATATCATAGATTCTATCAGATAAGGCCCCTAGGATCCTATGAAGACCATGGTAGTTGATTTCTTCTGGGGTCCTAGTAGGAATGCCAGGAGTTGATTCAGGTTCAGGTTATGAAGTGGAGGCTCGGGTACGACGTATTTGACTAGACCCACTGGATACTCCTGGTGCGGTTTCACCTATGGCTGACAGTAATCCAAGTGTGGTTAGCCAGAATCGCATCTGGTTTTGCCACCTCTTGAAGTTAGACCCGTCAAACTTCTCGGGTTTGGCACTAAGGGTTTCACGGTTTGGTGAGGTCATTTCGGACCAAAGTAAGGAGTTGAAATCTGAGGATTGAAAAATAAGTTTTGTCAATTTTAAAGCACACTTAGATAGATTTGGCTTTTAGAAGTCCAAATGAAACTTTCAAATCCTAACGGCCAGATGGGCTCCAGGTAGGAGGTGGAGCACTAGGCTCGCTCAAATACCAAGCTACCTTGGGCAATTTAATGACGGTTTGTCAAGCCTTTCTAGACACCGTAGGCAATGGAATATTCCAATGACGACTTATAGTCTTTTCTAAAATGTATGCTTCTAATTAACCTTGTAAAAAATAATTTTGCAGCTAGTAACTAGTAGCAACTAATAGATAGCACGGAATAATGTCTAATAAATAATCACGTAGGCTAACAGATGATTAGTGAGCACGTTACAAAGAAAATAATGATTAATCCTTTTCACTAATATGGATACCTTTGAACGATTAAATTATGTCAATAAGTTTCTTGGAATGTTGAAAAATAATCATCCTAAACTGGCAAGATCGGGATTAAATCAAATTCTTAATATGCTCATATTATTTAGCAAAGAGTATTTTTGCATGCAAATACAAAAATCATAATAGTTCTTTTAGAAATGGTTTGCCAAGGAAGAGCGGGTTCTATGGAACCGTCATTCACCTTGCCGAACTTTTCTAAAAGTGATATATATATATATATATATATATATATATATATATATATATATATATATATATATATATATATATATATATATATATATATATATATATAAAATTCTAAATATTATTTATCGCTATTTAGGTTTTTGTATTAGATACAAATCTTTTTCATGGATTAAATAATAGCAAAGAAATGGAGTTAGAAATTTTGGCTTGATGGTCGAAGCACGCTAGGCGTTGTCCCAAAAAACTTATTGCCCCCCCTCGTGCGGGTCTCGTGGCAATGGTTCTCGGAGATACGATGACCCCGGTCAGGCGACCTCCTTCTCGTCGGCACGGCTTCAAGACGGCTTTACGAACCTCGATTGACTTATAGGAACCCAGCGACACTAAAGAAAACCGATAGAAGAAATCCCTCCGAAAATGAAGAAGCGGAACCGCAGCACTTCTTCTTGACCAAAATATGAGAAAGAAATTGCACAGAATTTTTAGAGTGGAATATAATATTTTTTCTATATCAAAGCATTGGTCTCAAGTGCCTTTTATAGGCTTTTTCCAAAGTTTTACCGTTGGGCAGCCATAAGTGGCCATCAAACCATTGGGCAGCCATAAGTGGCCATCAAACCATTGGGCATTTGGTGCATGGGTTACCGTTTGACCCCATGTGATCGTTGGATGAAAAGCCAACGTATACTCATCAAAGGCTTTGATGGTACCAACGGTCAAATGGGCAAAAGGTCTGCTATATACCCAACGGTCACTAGGTGGTCTACTATGTAAAGACAATGGCTGTACTGCACAGCAGTGACAGCTCATTGTTTGTGTGTTTTAAAACATTTCACCAACAAACCTTTCTTAAACTTCGCAGGCTGGTAGCTCACAACCCTCATCAAGCCTTTAGTGTAGACATTTGAAAGAGGAGTTGGTGGGCTCATTGGCTTCCCGGAAAGTATGTTCGACACTATGACAAATATGCCCTAATTAGACCGCTAAAATCAGTTGTCTATGCCCTTAATCGGGGGGGGGGGGGGGGGGGGGTCTGGCCGTCGAATTTCCTGGGCACCAAAAGCCTCCGTTGCAATAGTTTTATTTGGGCTAAACCGTCGTTTACACGACCTATTTTATGACCCCCTTGAGTTCTTGCATCTTTTGCGACGATTGACCTGGACACCGAACATACTCAATTCGAATTAAATAAAAAAATCCGGCGCCTAGGTCTGATTGCACCAACAGAACAAGCAGACTCAGCTAGTAACCCAACGCACGAATCGTATAGAAAGCAACTTCGATCATTATTTTTAATAGCGTGGGAATAAGGAATCGATCCGACGTCTCGGGCGAGAACCACGCGCGACTTCGGTGGTGACCTCCGCCTCCTCCCACCCCCTCCGACTCCTCCTCCTTATTCCTCAACGGCGCAAGCATTGACGGTGGCGGTGAGCAGCGGAGCAAACGGGTTCAGTTCGATTCTAATTAGGTTTAGGATTCATCCGATAGCCTGTAGATCTTATGTTTTAAAATTCGGTTTAAGATTTAGAATTCGGTTTAGTTTACAAAGGAGTAACATCGAAATAAAAATTTAAAACACAATGAGGGACATTTTCGTCCTTTTATCCAATGACTCAATCGGATCTCTTGTTTTGGACCCTTCACCTAGTCTTCCAAAATCTTTTCCAAAGTTGTCTGGAAAACAAAATACAAACTAGAACTATATGGCAAGAGAGTAACTCACCACCTAAAGCCCCGGGATCGAACCTGTAACCGGCACAGCAATGCTATTCGGCCACATTATCACAGCCATCCGTTTTCCCCGACAACCGAGCTGAGTGTGATTCACCTATTGGTACTGGGTGCAACGGACGGCTGTGGTAATAGCAGTCTCCAAAGTGCTAGAGCCACCAACATTAACGGATTGTTATCTGTTTCTTGTCCTGACATTTTTTTTTTCTTGGATTTTCTTGTGCTAACTTAATTAAACATCTAAAATCAACTCTTAAGTAGGGAATTATGCATTGACTAGTAATACCATAAGATGTATTGTATCGAACGTTGACGAGACGGTACATCTACCGATCTACACCATCAATACGGCACTAAGTGTCATTTTCCCTTGTCGATTGCCTACCATCGAACGACTCTAATGAATCAGACCGGCCATCATATTGTACAGGACGCATGGACCCAACAGCGTACGCGACATCAAATTCTATGACGAGGGGCGGAAACGAGAGCATTAATTTTTACTACTCGATTGATTTGCTACACTTGCTTATGGTCCAATTAAGGTGTGCCACGTCGTCCCTACACCTGCTATCGGACATACAGCTGTCCCATTATGTCCTTTTTAATAGACCACGTGGCACATCAAGATTGGGACGTAAGCAAGCATATATAGCAAATCAATTGGGCAGCAAAAATGCTCTCAACTTCATCTATTGAGTTGCGTGCCATCGTACGGCTCTTGTGAATCAGATCGACCACATCATATGCATGGACCCAACAACTATACATGACATCGAAATCTCTGACGAGGGACGGAAATCGAAATCGAGAGCATTTTTGCTGCCCGATTGATTTGCTGCACTTGCTCATGGCCCAATTGAGGTGTGCTGCGTCATCCCCTACATTTGCTACTGGACGTACCGCTGCCCCACTATGTCCTCTTTAATGAACGACATGGCGCATAACGATTGGACAATAAGCAAGTATAGCGAATCAATCGGGTAGCAAAAATGCTTTCGATCGACAGAATCACTTACATGAGAACAAATACTTTTTGGTAGCTAGGAACATGTGAACAATACTTGGCTCCAAGGGTTCCAATAGCTGAGGTGGCAATCAATGGTTGGATCATACTCCAAGGTTATATACCTAAAGTGTTAACGTGGGACCCACATAAATAGCTTATGGAATAGTAAACCCTACATGCATGTATTGAGTGGGTATGGTCCAATCAATGATTGCCACGTCCAGGCAGTGACGTGCGAATATGAAACTGCGTCGTGACGTGCTGGACGGTTGCGTTAGCTCCACATGCATGTGACTCGAGTCGCTATAGCAGATGACGTCATGGAGAATTTCTTCGTTTCCCACTCAGGAGACTCATTCCACTGTACCTGAAAGGCAACGTGCTGCCACGTGGTCTGACTTACAGCCGTTCAATCAGATCTCCCTATCATGTCTTTGATGTGATGCTGGATTTCGCGGCTACCGATAAAAATCTGATGTTGATAGTGATTCCTCACATAGTCAATAAAAAAAAAATTCTATTTTTTCTTTTGGTCGGATAGATGCTATGATACGAAATTTGATGGCAAATCCATTGCCGAAAGCAGCCCAAAGGTCAATTTATATTCGGTCAACAAACTAACCAGTAAAGTAAATGGTTGGAACCAAAAAAAATTATAATAAAGTAAAGAATAATAGGAGGTTTCCAAATAGCCAAAAAGCTTTATTTTGAATAGAGATTTTTTCAAAATAATATTTAAATAATAGTCTCTGATCAAAAGTATTTGTCGGACTAGCGCTCTGACAGCCACGTGGTATGTCAGCGCCGAAACGCTTGCCACGTCGGCTGTCATATTTTTTTTCACGGCGCCTGATAAACCCGGCATCTGGATTGTCGGGTTTACTAAACACTGCCCCCGCTAATCCCAGCTTCCACAATACACTTAACCACTGATTTCAAACTGCTGGTTTAAACCCGGTGTTCACAATGTCGGATTTATAAATTCGGTATCCATATATATAGCCGATTTTAAAACCGGTATTATCAAAACCAGGTTTCAACTTACACTTGTTTAAATATGGTATTGTCATCACCGGGTTTAGACTTAAACCTGAAAAAAAAAAATACAACAGAGCAGAAACAGACACTCGGTTTGCTGTCTGTCGAACTCCCCCCCCCCTCTATTAAAGAAATAGACACTCGTATCTACTCTCTCTCTCTCTCTCTCTCTCTCTCTCTCTCTCTCTCTCTCTCTCTCTCCCTCTCCCTCCCCCCCCCCCTCACTCGATCTACTCTCTGGATCTCACGCACGATCTCACCCCTCATCCCTGCCACTCTCCATCTCACGCATGCTCTCACCCTCCTCCCTGCCACTATCCACCTCACGCACGATCTTGCCCCTCCTCCCTGCCACTACCCCCAGTCGATCTGGTGTCTCTCGATCTCACTCACGATCTTGCCCCTCCTCCCTGCCACTCTCCATCTCGCCTCCAGGTCGCGGTCAAGGACGAGAATGTCATATGTGGCTGCCTCCTAGCTCTATCCTTTCAGGTACTCTTTTTCTCTCTCTCCCTCTAAGTAGCTGTATTTGCAGGCTGTCCGATCTTACAAGCTCTGCATCCACTTGGATTCACCATTGAACGTGAAGAGGTATTAATTAGTTCCATTCCCAATCTGATCCTATAATACCTTATCTTCTCCCTCATTTTTCCAATCTAATGTATGAACCAACGAAGCAGTTCCACTAAGAACCCTTAGGTATGTTATCTTCAATAAGTTTACAGTTTAAAATGGCAAGATGAATTCCCCCTAATTTTTCCAACATATTTTTTCTTAATTTGGCATCACACATTCATTTTGTATATTGCTCTCTTAATTTTTAACTTTATCGTGTTAATTAAGGAAATGACATCTAGTTCACGAGTTCCCGTACTACTTTCTTGGGGGGGTAGGATCATTATGGATGGTGAGTCCCTCAAGTGGGAATGTCGAAGATAATTGGTGTCTGTCAGTTCTACTATACAGTATACAAATTTTCTTGAGTTGTTACATAGGGTGACTGGGTATTCATCCGACCAATTTATTCTCAGACTATCATGTAGATGGCACTTGGGCCAAAAAACATATCGAACATTCGACATTTCTGATGATGCAACTTTGAGCGTCATGCTGAGTTTGTACGAGAAGAGATACACTACTTAGCTTTTTGTCGAGAGGGATCGTCGCCAATATGTTTCACATTTGCCATAAAGAGTTGGAGAATTTTCACAGATTGTTGATTTGAATGAAGACTATACCCCTTTCGGTCATACCCTATGTATAGTTGATCGAGGAAGAACTCCATCAGAAAGGTTGCGTCCAACTGAAAATCCCCAATCCACATTGTAAGAATATTTGTAGATTATATACATATTTACTTGAGTTAATAAAGCATCTATTAAGTCATAATAAAGCTTGTTGTGTAGGCCTCCATCATCACAGTTTTTGGAACAATGTGTGCTATTGGATATGAACATCAAGCATATTTTTGGTGGAGGAGATGCCATTTTCCACAACTTTGGATCTTCTAGATCTGTATAGATACGACCACACTTGGTAAATACAAATTAATCCCTAAAGATAATTATTGTTGTTTCTTATTATCATAGTCGATGAAAATAAAACTTTATGTATGTAATTCTTATAGGTATTCTCAGGACCAACCCGTTGATCGTGTCGATACATCTAGAGCAACCAATCAGTACGCAGCGGGCCCCTCTAGAGTTGTGGATCCTTATCTGCATGACCCTTCTAGAGTTGTGGATCCCGGTGTGAGAGGTATTTATGTGTAACATGATCTGACAGCAGGTACTCGGGCCGTATTGGAAGAATATGATTTAGATGATGGTGATGCTAATGTGGATGATGCATACATGCATTAAGCGAACATTGATTTTGGGGATAATGATGAATTGCAGAATGTCGTTGCGGTTATCACCGATGAAAATGATCAAATGATCCACGATGTCGCTACAAACAACAAATTTGTAGAGCTTGATGAAGAGGCAGATCCACCAACAGAGCAATGTCCAGTAGGTGAATTTGTTATACCAGACATTTATGAGAATGAAGATTGGATTAACCAAGATACAATGAAGGATGTGCACGGTCATGCAATAGATGAGTCCGGAATGCTTGGTTGGGTAAGTCGTATATTTGATAGCAAGGATTCTCTACAAAGAGTTTTGGCAGAGCGGTCTATTAAAAACAATATTGAATTTATTATAGATCATTCGTCAAGAATAGTATACACGGTAAAGTGCATACATCCTAAATGTCCTTGGCGGGTACACGCATCAATTCCTAAAGGTAGATCATATTTCCAAGGCAAGAGTTATGATGGTGACCACTCATGCAGTAATCCTACTTTATTATCGGATCATCGACAGGTCATCTCAAGGTATATATGTAGCTTGATTTTACCCACATTGAGGACAAAGATAAGTATTTCTCCTACAGAAATACAAGCGAGAATTTTAGGTGAGTTAAAAGTTAATATTGCTTATACAAAGGCTTGGAAAGCTCGGGACATGACGTTAAAGGCAATCTACGGAGGGTGGGAGCAATTATATGCAGATCTACAAAGATTCTTGAATGCTCTAGTGGGGTTGAACCATGGATTTGGTTTCGTCATTGATGTAGAGTGGCCTGGAGGTGGAGTACATCGATTTTGCCGTGTATTTTGGTTATTCGGCCATGGTATAGAGGGATTTAAATTTTGTCGACCAGTGATTAGTATTGATGGTACACATCTCTACAGGAAGTATATGGGAGTCTTGCTTGTAACGACTAGTGTTGATGCAAATGGTGGTTTGTTCCCAATTGGGTTTGTATTAGTGGAAAGCGAGAATGCTAATAGCTGGACATGGTACGTTTCTAGGTCTTCTAGAGCAGAATGTTACACGTGGGAGGCAAGGGTTGTATATCATCTCATATCGAGAGAAGAGTTTGATTGCTGGAGTTCGGAATGTTTTTCGACTTCAGTATGGACATGTTCGTCGGTATTGTCTGAGGCACATTCGGGCCAATGCAAGTAAAAAAATAATAATGAGTACACAATTATTGAAGGACAAGTTTTATGCATTAGGGTCCCAAACAGAAATTTTTGAGTTTGACAGGTTACTGAAGGAGACCACATATATTGTTTCTCCGATGGCCCAATGGATAGATGTGATTGGGCCTCATGAACTCTGGGCACATGCATATAATGGTGGTAGGCGTTTCAGAATAATGACAACCAATATTTTTTTGAAAAATATCCCTTTTGAAAAATATCAAATAAAACTTTTGATTTACTAGTAGAAGGCTCGGATCCGTTGACCTATGCCACGCCAGCAACTGCACAATCGAAAAAGCCTGCCCGTGATACTCATCGTCCATCGCGCGAGTGTCTCCGATTCTTTCGCCATGACAATGAGAAACGAGAAAAGTTTATACAGCTCCTCATCCGATCGTGACGGATCTCTACCGCCGCACCGATCATGCCGGATCTTCGTTTCTTCCGTCTACGAGATCCTTCGATGTGATATGCTGATACATCTCTTCCGACCGTGCCGGATCTTCATCGCCACATCGATCGTGCCGGATCTTCGTTTCTTCCGTCGACGAGATCCTCCTCTGTTTTTTTTTATTTTTTGGATCTAAGTCTGATGAACGAATAGGAAATCAAATTTACTTTATGATTTACTTTACTGGTCAATCCAAACAACGGTCCAGAAATGATGGTTTACTTTACTGGTTAATACAAACAACAAGAAAGAAATCATATTTGCTAGTTGATCTGGGAGATTTACTAGCCCACTTCTGTTTTACTAGCCTTTGCTTTGCGGGTTCGAAAAACATACAGACCCATGTGACCATTGAAACCAAATTGAGTGAATGCTAAGGGAGTAGGGAGGGAGGTAGTTGGAGTGAAAAAAAAATCCACTCCCTTGTTAGCTTGACGTGGCGAAAATGACTCCCCCAACTGAGCGAATGCTAAAGGGAGGGGCCCTACTCAGCTCCTCAGCTCACTTTGTTAGAGTCGGGAGCGAAATCCCAAAAGAACCTCTAACCACTTACTGAAAGACATGCCGCTACTTGGTTGGCCAAATGTGGCGAAGGAGAAAGCTTGCAGCTCGTCAAGTCCCACCGATGTTTTAAAAAAAGTTCTATTGAATCCCACCCACAATCTTATGCACATTTAAAAAAAAAAAAAATACCGTTGCATAAGCAGTAGACGCATATCCTGTCACTATCATTTGGTAATTTGTAGGGGTTTTTTTAAAAAATATTATTAAAAATAAAATATTTAAAGAAATAGCGGCTGATCGAAACTATTTACTAACCTAGCGCTCTGATAGCCACGTGGTATGTCAGCGCTGTAAAGCGAGCGCAATTTTTTTCTTTTTCCGGTTGAAGTAGAACCCGGTTTTTGTATTACCGGGTTTAAAACAGGTAATCGGGATGCCGAGTTTAACTGAAGCATCTTGTATGAAGCTTCCATACTTAGCCGTTTTATCTTTGGATTTTAGCCATTTTCTCTCTGGATGTTGGGTAAACCCGGTATCCACAATACCGGGTTCAAACCCGGCATTCCAAATACCGGGTTCTACTTGAAACAGAAGAAAAAAAAAAACCCCCTCGCGTTCGCTTTACGGCATTGACATGCCACGTGGCTGTCAGAGCGCTATGTTGGTAAATAGTTTTAGTTAGCCGTTGTTTCGTTAAATATTTTATTTTTTAATAATATTTTGAAAAAAATCCTAATTTGTAGAGATGATACGAAAACATTTGATAATTTATCATTTGGTAATTTGTAGAGACGGCAAAGAAGCATTAGTCACTTCGAATAATAAAGAAAGAATTTGGAGTTTCCTTTTTTTTTTTTTTTTTAAGAACGATAGATGTCCCGAAACCTTTCGGACAATATCCCACTTCAAGATCATAATTACCCTTCGAAAGTGAAGCCCGATCCACTCAACAATTCCCACATCACTCGTGGGTAAATTGAGGGGAGGAGACGTTGAACCCACAACTTCCTCACCAGAGCATCAGTTGCTTTGCCAACTCTCCTATCATCTGGTGGGTTAAGAATACAGTGTACCTCGGAGTTGCTCTTAGGGGGGACTGTTTATTTTTAGCATCATGCTATTTTTAGTTGATGCATGTGGATTTGCTTGATTGTTTTAGAGTGTTATATGTGCAAGCCTTAGATCGAAATGCCACAAATGAATGAGTTAGTTTAGATGCGGCTAACTCTCTCCCTCTCTCCCTACTTGTAGTGGGCGATTTCTTCCCCTTTCCGCCTAGGGTTAGGGATTTCCGTCACTAGAGTTCTTGGCCTCCTCGGCCGTCGTCCGTAGTGGCAGCCGAGGAGGCCAGGACTTCGAGCTATGATTGTTCTGGGGTGGGATCTAACCCCCTTCCCTCTCTCTGTAGATAGAGGAGTTTTTCGCAACCGGCGTTTTGTCTTCGTAGTGGTGGCGGTGTATCGGTGTCTCCCCTGCTCGATCGGTGGCCTATACCCGACGGGACCGGATCTGTTGCCGAATGCAGTAGGGAGGTCGGCATCGAGGTTCTCCGCCGGTGGATGTCCAGTCTGCCCCTCTGGACGGTGCACGGTTCCTTGCAGTGCAGCGGAGGCGGTGGCTCGACGGCGGTGAGAAGACGCCTCTACTCCTCCAATTTCTTTGATGTGTTGTTGGATCTGGCGACAAAGCATCAAGTTTTGGTTCGTTTTTGTAGTGGAATGGTTTCATTTACTGTACGTTTTTCTCCCCTCCCTCCACTGGTTTGGCGTTTGTGTGTATAGTGTTTTTCACCGTTGATCTGCAGCTGGTGGGCGTCTTGTTGGTGCAACGGCAGTCGTGCTCATTCCACCATGGGTGGTGGTCTCTATGGGGTTGTGCTCCCCTTGTAATTCCCGCCGGAGTGTTGTGCCAGCCTGTGGCCCCTACCAGAGGTCCGATTGTGACCTCCCCTTACTCTGAAACCAAAAAAAAAAAAAAAAAAATGTCACAAGTGAAGTGAGGTTAACCTCTTAGGCCGCGTTTGGTAGTCGTAAAGTGATGGGAAAGGGAGAGAATTCCCCCCTTAAGTGATGTTAGACGTATTTGGTAGCTGGAAAAGTGAACAGGAATCAGAATACTTTTATATCTAAAGTATTTCCATGTTAGTATAATAGGGAGGAAAGTGAGGGGATTCTCTTTCCTCTCACTCCTAGGAGGAAAGACTTTCCCCTCAGGAGGGAAAAGACTTTCCTTTTTTTTAATAAAATTTTTCGGCTATCAAACACGGCCTTAGGGCAACCACTTCCTTTCTATTATTGTCTTCTTTCATGGCGTCCAGTGGTGGCACCGCAGGTATGTTCAGCGTGCTCGGGCCCACTGACGGAAGGAGATCTGCACTATGTTTATATGTATCGACACTGGCGATCGACTCACTTGGTATCACTATGGATTGACAGAGGATAGACCCAACTATCTGACGCAATTATATTTATTATTTAATTATTTATAAAATTAGTAATTATTTTATTATTAAAATTCAGCTTACATGTTTTGGCTTTTTATCGGGTCTTGACTCTGCTGTCAGTTTTTTGGACAAATTACAAAAACTTCCCTTGATCTGTGCATCTCATTTCATATTGGTCCCTCAAGTCTAGGGCGGGCAATTTCGGACCCGATATGAAGTTAGCGGGTCTGGGTTAGGCCTAAACGGGTTCGGGTCGTAAACGGTTCGACACAATAGACCCGTTTATTAAACGGGTCGGGTCCGGGTTTAGGGTCTGGACACGGTAGACCCGGGAAGACCCGTTTAAAATTCAACAGGTCGTGTCGGGTCGGGTCTACCCGCAATCCGATACTGTGATATATAGTACCAACGGATCTATCGGGTCAGGTCGGGTCGAGTCGGATTGGGTCGGATCAAGTCAACTGAATAGACCCGTGTGGTAAACGGGTCTTACTGGGTCTACCCGTTTATTAGTGGGTCGGGTACGGGTTTAAGATCTAGACACGATTAGTAAAATAGGTTGGGTCCGGGTCTAGGGGTTTTGGACACGACCCGAAACTAGACCCGACCCGTTGACACCCCTATCTTTTTTTTTTTTTTTTGAACACTTTGATCCCTGAGCTATGCTCCGTCTACATTTAACCCCCTCCATCAATTTTTTATCCCAAAAATATCTCTATCAATCTTCAATAAGACTCAAAATTGTTTTAAAGTATTTAATTTCTGCTGTCAAGGAAAAGGATATTTTTGGAATAAAAGTTGATGGAGGGGGCTAAATGCAGATAGAGCACAGTTCAGGGATCAAATTGTCCAAAAAAAAGTTGAGGGATCAATATGAAATGAGGTGTATAGTTCAGTTTTTTTTTTTTGGCAATTTGCCCTCTTTTTTTTTTTTCTTAAATCCAATCAGATCTCACCCTTCCCGCCTGAGAATCTAAGGAGATGTAATTCTGTCAATGACCCAAAACATCCTTTAACTGCATGAACATCAGTGAGGAGCAATGAAGTTAATTTCAACTTTTAGAGATTAAATGAGCCAGATCTTTCAACAATAACCAAGAACTGGATAAAATATTTCACCATCCACTGAGAGATACAGATTTGCAGCTTGATACCAACAGCCTGATCTAAACTCTACCACCTTTCAGTGATACAACAATCCCATCAGTCCAGGAAAAAAGGGCTAAAAGAAATCAAATTCTAGATAGTTATCTGAACCCTTCTGATTGTCGATAGGGGCAGCAGCAGCCTTTTCACTTGCTGGTGATGGAGGCTTCGGCTGCCGCTCAATCTCGACAGGTCTCGGGATCTCCGGAGGGCTCGCACAGCGTATCAACGCCCAGTTCACACCCTCGAAGAACGGGTGCTGCTTTATCTCGGTAGCTCCGCGCTTGTAAGCGAGACGGTGCTGTGGCTCTTTCACGAGCAATCCTCTAATGAGGTCCCTCGCGGAGAAGCTCACCATTGGCGACTCCGGGAACCGCAGAGGTTGGCCGACGACGTTGAACAGCGTAGCCCTGTTACCTGACCCCTTGAAAGGAGTCTTACCAAACAGAAGCTCATACAAGAAGATGCCGAAGGTCCACCAGTCCACCGCGCTCCCATGGCCCTCGCCCTTGACGATCTCGGGGGCCAAGTACTCGTGGGTGCCGACAAACGACATGGAACGAGCATCCGTGGGCTCCGCGATCAGCTCGGGCAAGGGGCTGACCTGGTTTCCGATCTCGGGCTTCGGTTTCCGGTCTTTCTTGGTCTTGGAGGAGAAAATGTGGGGTGAGAAGCATGTGGTGGGGGCGACGCACGAAGGCTGGATGCAGGATGGTTGGATGCAAGCAGGCTGGACGCAGTAGGCCGGGGTGCTCCTTCGAAAGGAATTGGATTCCGGGTTGGAGGACTTGATGAGGGTGGGGCTCACCGTGCACCGGAGTGAGAGGTCGAAGTCTGAGAGCATGATGTGGCCATCTTCGCGGACAAGGACGTTCTCGGGCTTGAGGTCGCGGTACACGATACCGAGCATGTGCAGGTACTCCAGTGCAAGGAGGATTTCCGCTACGTAGAACCTGCATTTCCGGATTTAAACATGGGTCAAATGCATGCACACGCATAATGGGCATTCCAAACACTGATGACATTAAATTTCACCTTCCAGTTGTTAATTCAATTATCATGGAGACATGTTTTATAAATTAAACCACCTATCCTCCGATAACAGGACTTCTCAAAAAAAAATAAAAATAACAAAATAAATTAAACTACCTATATATAGTTTTTCTTTACTCCCTCCTGTCCTAATCCTTCAAGATCTTCGGTTTTTCACTTCCTCAAGGCCTCAAGGTGTGTAATCAATGGGATGGTGGATCACTAGTCCTTTTCATGGATCATTCATGGTTTGGAGTTGGCTCCCCGGATTACTTCATCTTGTTGAGATATGGATCAGTTGCCGATGCAGCCAGATCATATAAATGTCACCATCATCTGAACTAAACCTAGGTCAGAAAAGGATAGATCTATGATGATAGAAGTAGGGTGATATAGAGAAAACAACCAACTATATGGCACAGTATCGACGGCGAACAAGATTTGCAAAGCCAAGCCAGATAGAAAAGAGGCATGTTGGGTATGGCTTTTGGGATTCGGTCCTAAAAGCTAGTTAGTTATTTGACATTTTTGCATAGTTTAATAAATGTAATTTACAGGGGAGTTTAACTTATTCCATACGGTGGGTGTTCATATTATATATGATTCATGAGATGACTCGTTGTCCACAAGTTACACTAGGTGAATTAGGTGCATAGGATGAGACATGAGAGTCATTCATGCACAGGGGATCTAAATCACCGGTACCCCATAACTTGCAAAAATGGTTAACTAGCTATAAAACTGGGCAATTTGCTTGAGATGGTGATTTTTAACCATTACATGTAGAATTTAACAGAGAGGTCAGGGGTTGCCTAAACCTAACTCCATTAAGGAGGGGTTCTCAACTATATATATATATATATATATATATATATATATATATATATATATATATATATATATATATATATATATAGAGAGAGAGAGAGAGAGAGAGAGAGAGAGAGAGAGAGAGAGAGAGGGCTGGGTTCCTATGACATGTCATAGGGAGTACCCTATGACATATGGTGAATTAGTAATGCTAGAATGTTTAGAATGTGCTGAATTTTTTTGAGGATGATCACCTTACCTTAGATAGAATGTTCACAAAAAATCAAAGCATTCTAAAACTTGTTGGGGCATCAAATGCTAGAAGCTTTATCAGCCATCCATTTTAACCGTTAAATTGAAAATCATATTTGATGCCTCTAGAAGTTTTAGAATGAGCCGATTTTTTGCAAGGGTCCTATAGGTTACTAACTCACCATATATCATAGGGTACTCCCTATGACATGTCATAGGAACTCATTTCCCATATATATATATATATATATAGGGCTGTTAGGGTGCAGTCTGCTGTGCTTGCGGTCTCGCACCACAGCAGTTCGATGCATCCGTTGCGTGTATTCGATGCACGCAACGGTGCATCGGACGACTGCAGTGCGAGACCACACTTTATCATCTCTCTCTCTCTCTCTCTCTCTCTATATATATATATATATATATATATATATATATATAGTTAGGGTTCTAATTTTTTGTGGGCATGCTATCTATAGGAAAGTGATCATCCTTGTCAAATTTCAGCAAATTTCAAAACCTCTATGGATGTGTTGGCATCGATGTTGGCACCATATTAGGCTGTGGATCCCATATATATATATTATATATATATATATATATATATATATATATATATATATATATATATATATATATATATATATATAGAGGAATGGGATGCTGCCTATCAAAGCAGCATTTTTTGCTGCTTTGAGACATTGTTTGACCATCCTAGAAGTTTTGGAATTTGATGAAATTTGGTGAGGGTGTTGTCTCGGGTAAGATGATCATCCTCACAAATTTTCATCAAATTCCAAAACTTCTAGGGGGTTCAAATGGTCGAAGCAAAATCAGTCGTCTGCAGTCGCCGTTAAAATCTGCAGCATTTTGCTTCGACCATTTGACCCTCTTAGAAGTTTTGGAATTTGATGAAAATTTGTGAGGATGATCATCTTACCCTAGACAACACCCTCACCAAATTTCATCAAATTCCAAAACTTCTAGGATGGTCAAACAATGTCTCAAAGCAGCAAAAACGCTGCTTTGATAGGCAGCATCCCATTCCTCATATATATATATATATATATATATATATATATATATATATATATATATATATATATATATATATATATATGGGGAGGGTTACTCTTACTCATGACCTCTTACTTATATAGTTACCTATGATCCGGGCCGTCCATTAGATCCCAACGTACGGTTCGGATTAGATGGAGAGTTAAAGCAATGGTATCCGCATTAAATGCCCGTATTAAAAGCTCGCATTTAATGCGGACACCATTGCTTTAACTCCCTATCTAATCCGAACCGTACGTCAGGATCTAATGGACGGCCCGGATCATAGGTAACTATATGAGTAAGAGTATCCCTCCCCTATATATATATATATATATATATATATATATATATATATATATATATATATATATATATATATATATATATATGAAATTGAAAGATAAATCAGGCAACTAAGTGAAGGATTTTTGCACCCTAAGAAGGGAAAGTATGCAGGATAAGTATTACTGTATTGGAGGTCGCCACCTCCAGTTATATCACTATTGATTCCAACACCTTAGCTTCTCACACTATCCACAGTCCACAAAATGAAATCGCAGCAATAAGTAATAAGGAGGAAAAAAATTAGTTTTCAAACGGCATGCACAAAAGTGGTCTTTAGCCTCTATTTGGAGCCAATAGCCTACTTGCCCCCCTATATGGCTAGAATTGGAATTCTCATTGGGGACAGCAAAAGAAAAGAAAAAATGTAAAGAGATTAGCTTCCTATAGGAGCTGGTACTCCAATTCCAATAGAATAGGGAGGCCGGTCAGACGTGTAATTTTATCGCAATAGGGACACCAGCCCTATAATTCTATACTTCTACTCCGAGCAGACGTGTTTGTTCATTGCTATAATGAAAAAACAAACTATTATATGGCCGGCAGCACTAGTGAAAAGAATTGAAGTCATACTGCAGGTAGGACTCTTGTGAAATTCCATATTGTGTAACATACCCCTATTGGACAACATTAATAGCCAGGGGAAAATTTTCAGCACGCACTGCGTAAATATACACACACATATCAGAATTGGACAAGTGGCACACCTTTAGTCGGATAAAATGAGACGAGGGTATGGGAGCGAAAACGACTGAGCGTTAAAGCCCTTGCCGAAATTTTCCCTCGGAAAAAAGTTGCTGAAATGAGACGGTGTGCCACTTGTTCCATTCTGATATGCGTGCGTGCATTTCCAGCGCTACGCAGTGCATGCTGAAAATTTTCCCAATAGCCAGTGGTCCGTTTTATCCTTCTGTGCCAATTTCTTTGTTCTTCTTCCTCTTGTCGGCTTCCATTGAACTCTTAGATGCATTGAGTCTCCTGATTTCAAAAATAGTTAAGCTCGGACTGAGTAAAGAATGCTAACTTCACACTTCTATATTTATAGAAAATGTTAGTCCAAAATCCATGACCTATCAGAGTTGGACTATCTTTCCACTTGACAAGGAACTTATGATAACCTCCAATTTTAATCGCTGCTTGATCTACCGCGACATCGTCAAATTGGCCCTTAAATTTGAGCACATAAGGCAATCACAATGGTTACATTCTAGTGCATTTTATCCTCGTGATGACCCTGATAGATAGTCAAATCCTGAACATTTTGAGGTCTTCATGAAGTTCTGACACATGAGAACTAAAATTTTATTTCTTCAACACCTTCTACAATCCAACATTTTGGAGTATAGCTTTTAATATTTTTTCTTTAGATAACCTCTCGGGTCGCAAGAAACACCTTCCTTGTATCAGTAAATCTCCAATGTGCATTGTCACTTTCTAACTTCCTTTGCTAAGAGCAAACTTTGGCCTCATCTCCTCACATATTTCCCGTACATCAAAAGAAACAGTTTTAAAACCAAGTCACGCCATTGTAGGAAAAGTCAATTCAATCTGTTTTCATGGCATTCCCAAAACTACTTCAAAGGGAGATCTCCCCGTTTAACAATTTACGAAGTTGTTGTCGACAAAATCAGCACAGCTCAGAATTTGATCCCACGTAGTAACATGAACCCCAATTTGGCAACAAAGCAGATAACCCACACTTCTGTTCACCACTTCTATGTATCCATCATTTTTAGGATAATGAATAAAGAAGTAATTCGACTCATTTGCAATCTGTTGATTAGGTAGAGTGTGTCATATACATAAAAAACAGTTAACTACCACAAATATAGATTCATTACTTCAAACAGTTTTAGTCAACACAAGTACAAATCGATGCTCGAATCTTTACCATAACCCATATGACACATATAACATATTCAACTACAAAGCCGAGGACTCTGCTAGTGGAGCTCATCTAACAACCCGATACATCCAAGTACAAAACCTAGACCGTCAAAATAAGCTATGTTGTTGGATTTAATCCAAAGACGGATTGTTCAAGCAGCTAGGAACTTCAAAAAAAGTTGTGCTGTTGGATTCAATCCATCAGCCTGATCATTTGAGTATGAAGCCAGGGGATCCAAAACTAGCTACGTCATTGGATGTAACCAACAACTCAATCTGCTTAAAGCAAAAGCCAAAGCTTAAAGCAAAAGCCAAAAAAAATGGCACATGCCCTGCCGTTGATCAAATCCAACGACCCGACTCGTTTAGGCATAAAGCCAAAGGCAATGCAGGAATGAAGGCTCGACCGTTGAATCAAATCCAACGATTTGTCGAAAGACTAGAAACCTTATAGAAGATAATGTCTTCTCTAATGCAGCGCAAACTCCATTGGATTGTGATCCAATGATCATCAAGAAAAAAACCAAGGTGAAAGGCTTTGCAAAGTAGTGTAGCCTCCATACTTGGATCAAAGCCCATGCTCAATCAAAACTAATTTGAAGGAAAGAACTCCAAAAGGAGTGCATGATCCTCTAGGATCAAGATCCAACAGTCAAGAAGAAGAGGACTCAAGCCAAGCCTTCTCAACGCGGATTGCAAGCTCCATCATTAGATCAAATACAAAGGAAAATCAGGATCATATAAAAGCCAAAAGCTTCTGAAGCAAAGCTGACGTGTCGCTATTGGATTGAAATCTCACAACTACAAATCATAATCAGAGTCTACTGACTACCGTTGGATTATAACATCAATGTTCGAGGAGCCCAATGACTTCTAAAGAACGTGATTTGCATCCGCCCCTTAAGGAAGCCAAAGGTTCCACCATCATATCCAGCATATGACAGATGCAGAGATCTCAAAGTAAGGCGATAGGTTTAAAACGATTAATGCGCCCACAATCTCGATCTGCACGGTTGAGGCGCCCCAGAAGCCAAAGCTTCTAAAAGGAATGGCAAGTAACACCTTCAGATCCCATTCTAGCACAGATCACAAAGAGGTCCAAGGGCTTTTAAACAGGCTAAATCCTAGATGTTGAGTTTAAATACGAAGCCAAGGCACACAACGGGTAGTCACCGGATTCCAACGCATGCAAAAGCACTCGCTGCTAAGCAAAACACATCGTTCTGTCATTGGATCAAAGTTCCGATGGCCAAATTAAGTGGCCCCTACCAATTAAGAATTAAGACCCGGATTAAATCCGGGATCCCGTGGTAGAAGATGAAGGTCTGTCACATCGAAGTAGAACAAATTAGGGGAACACATCCAACTGACAGATTCTCCTGATAATGACTGGATTTCCCACGACAAGTGCTGGAGACGGCGCTCACCACCAATGGGTAATGATGTCTCTGAAAGAACAGAACTTGAGGGGAGAATGTGAAACCATCTCACTAAGACATAAAGCCATACATATGTACATTTACAAGACATCGTAACACAGCTACAACAATCATCTAGACGATGTACAAACCGACACCATAAAACCATGTATTATGCAAAGAACAGCTAAAAAATCATGCAAATAAATTATACATCAGGTAAAATGTATATAAATAAATGTATCATACTAGGGGCACTACACTATCTTCTACACTAGGTTAGCTTTTGAAGGTTTTACAAAAAGGATGGAGTTTAATCAAACCAACAAGGAAGTTTTATAAAGGAAATGAAAAGGGTAGTCTTAAATAAAGCCTGAAAGAAAAAACGATTAAGTAGTAAAGCACTGAGACTTCTACTAGCGGTTTTGATGTAAAATATACCTTGTTTCAACTTATGTCAGCTCACTGCCAACATCTACGTCAATAAAAAAACCAGCCATAATTCATCTGACATATTTAAATTCTACTATATAATACATCCATAGCCCACCAAGTATAAGTAAATATGGAACATTTATGACTAAAACAAAGGAATCAAAGAGTTAAAAATGTAGCCATAAATATCTGAAGTGGGAAATCAATTCTATACTGAATTCAAATTTTATATAAGAAAAAAAATTATAAGATTTAGGCTCATACTTCACAGCTTGTTCTGGAAAATATTTCCCAGGCTGCCTCTGCCGAAGGGTGTGCAGATCTCCTCCCGGGCAGAACTCCATCACCAAACATGAGAATTTATCGGTCTCGAAGTGGGTATACAATGTTGGAAGAAACGGGTGATCAAGCGATTGCAATATCTCCCTTTCTGTCTGTGCTCTAAGTAGTTTCTTCCGGCTCGCGAGAGATCCTTTATCCATAATCTTCATTGCAAAATAACATTTTGTGCCACTCAACTCCGACAGATACACGCTACCGATGTCGCCGCATCCCAGCCTCCTTAGCAACCTGAAATGGCTTAAACCTAGAACCCCCTCCCGAGCCCGCACTGCCTGAATCGCTTCCGATCTTGAGTCATTGGCTCTATGAGGCTTGTTTAAGCTACTACTAATGCTGCTACAGGAGCTCTCATCACTGATACCGCTGCTTGTACTGGCCCTGCAAATGCTACTATTCCCGCTTTCGATCAAGTCCGTTCGGTCGCTATTCTTAGCGCTTTCACTGGTCTTTGTCAGGCTGCTAGTCCCATCACTAACTTTAGCAGAAACCGAGCTATCCTTTACGATGCTTGGCTCGGAGTTCTTTTTTTCTTGATCTCCATCGTCTTCCAAACTCGCCGTCCCATTCAACTGAGGAATTTCTACATGATTTTGTTGTTGGGTTGGTCGTTTAAGACTTTGAGATGCGGTATTCAATTTTGTAACTTCGGGAGAGTAGTTGACCTTTGAAGGAGCCTTATCGTTTAAGGAGTCAACCGATCCCTTCCGATGGTGATTTGGCCTTTGATCCTCATGTAGCTCTGTGGTATGCTTTGGGGTGTTCTGATGCGCAGGCTTTGGTAATCTTCTTGGTGTAGCGGGCTCTGATTTGCTTGGCTTTGGAATCTGCAAAGCCGAAGGCCTGCGAGGATTCAGCTCGACGACTTGGCAACCAGAAGTCTTTAGCTGATGTTCAGTGTAAGTCTTTGCGATAGTTTTTGAAGCCATGGATCCGCATAAGAGCTGTGTACATCTATCGGAGTAATACAACCCATGAATCGCTCCACTGTTTCAAATGAGCAATGCAACATCCCACTTCATTGGAAGAAACAAACGCCACTTTCGCCATCACAACTGGATCAATTCAATGGGAGGATCTAGCATCAAATAAAAATTTCACAATGTCACCAATTCTGCAAGACTATCTACAAGACAACAGCTACATCTAAACATGAAAGAGAAACTGATAGAAAAAGAAGAAAAAGGGACCATAAGCAATGCATGGCTCTGAACACTAATAAAAATCAAAACAATAGGATCGAGAGTAAACCCGAGAACCCGATCGACCACATATCAAGATCAAGAAAGTTCAACTAATAGATTCAAGAAGCCACAAGCTTCCAACACAGCAGCATTATATTCGATCAAATAAGCGAGAAAAGAAGAAAAAAAAAAGATAAAGTGCTCAACAAATAAAGATCAAACGATTTATCTACAGCAGATTAAGGTGGACCAATTCTCACCAGAAAAAAAAAAAAGCAATTTTTTTTAACAAAGAGCTCACAAAAAAGGCATCATAGAAGTGCATCCACACCTTAATAAATATTTTTTTTCCCCAGGAATTCACAAGAACCCAACAACTAAAACAATGGGTAAAATGTGAAAATCATGAATCAAGGACCGGGGACTGAGCCAACCGCATCAAGATTCAATCTTTACTCACAATAAGGTGACAAAGGTCAAGAAAGCACTATCAAAAGGACCTTTGAGAACATCCAACAGAAGGATCAAAAATTTGAAAGATATTTAGGGGCCTGATAGAATGTGGTTGCTGCGAAATCTCACAATCCCTCCAGTGAGAACACTAGCTTTGATCTGAGAAATACAACCAAGCCCTAACACAGGTCCAACCCCCCTCAAAAACATAAACAAATACAAAAATCAAACTAGTGCAGAACAGAGGAGGGAACACAAAAGCACAGACAACCCAACAGAGGTGAGAGAAAAGGAGGCCCAAGGAATACCCGATTTCCAAAGATCACCCATCTAGGGTTTTGCTTTGGCTGATGCAATTTTGTTGTGCAGGCAGTCCTCTCCTCCTACTGTCCACAAAGAAGAAAGGGAGGAGAGAGAAAGAGCAGGGGAGGGACAAAGAATAAAAGCAAATAAAGAAAGAGAAAGCAATAAAAAAAAGGCAAGTGTTAGAAAGTTTTGGTTGTGTTGGTTGGTGGTGGGATGGGAGGGTATCTGATTATGTATGAAGGGTGCATGTGTAGCAAAGAAGTGATGGGTCAAAGCTAAAGCTAAGCTTTCTCATACTGTTACATTATATTTCCTATGTTCCCATCCCAAAGTGCTTGAATCACTTGTCTCAATGCCTTTCAAACCCTAAACCCCAAAACCTAGGTGCACTTCCCAATAGTACCTCCCTCTTTTTTCCTAAGAGCATCTCTAGCCGACGCAGAGTTGGGAGGACCTCTTAAGGATCGTGTCCCTAGTTGTGGCCAGATTCGCTCCGAGCTCTCCAACCGACTCCCAGCTAAGAAAGAGCTAGATGGATGGTCGGATGTGAAACTTTGTGGAATGTGGCAGGAGTTAACGTAGATTATCAAGGATGGAGCCCACTTGGGAGAGAGATGAAGCTTCAGAACTTTGTCTTTCGCTTCGGAGCTCCCAAGCACTAGCAAAGCAAAGAGGGTGCCATGAAGGTCTTGGGCTAGCAAAGACTGGAGATGGTTGGAGGACATGATTTCCACTCGGAGTGCCATGCCAGTCCCTTTAGAAGTTTGCTCGGAGTCGGTTGGAGATGCTCTAAGTTACAAAGATACCTCTCTTCTCTTGTATCTCATAATTTGTTTTCCCAAATTAATATTATTAGAATAATTTCTAACATATTGTTCTCCTGAATCTATTTACAAATCTACTGCTGTTCTAGGTTGTTACTGTAGAAAATGGTTAAACAGTTGTCCGAGTCAGGAGTTTTATTACTTTCCCTCGAGGCCGTTGTGATTTGTTTGCGCATTCGAATCCTTGCTTTTGATGTCATGCCGTCATGGTCACAGGATTATGCCGTTAATAAATAGCAGCTGCTGCCTCTTCCAATTTGATCTTTAGACCTCTTTGAGCCCTTGCTCTAGCACCTTGTCTTATGACCGTGTGGCCGGTCTAGCAAAAAATATCATGAGCTTTATGGGAAACCGTTGTGGGTGCTGGGATGAAGCCGCTATTATTGATGATGGTTTTTATTTGAGAAGTGTGTCAAGCCGCTAATAGAGAAGCTGCTGACTCGGGTATCGATTTTCTGTTAGCCAAAAGAGTAGTGGTGTGTGTGTGTGTGTGTGTGTGTAGAGAGAGAGAGAGGTAATGTGTGATAGGTCCCTCTAACAAATCGATTTTAGTGATAAAGACAGCCAACATGGCTAATTAGCATTAGGTCCTCCAAATAGAAAAATATCCATTTTACCTCTGCGACCAGCTGGACACGTGAGCAAGACCCCTACATGCAGTTGTACATGTGACACCGGTCCTAGCCTAACAAAAGCATTGTAGCAAAAAGAGTAACAATCTTCAAAAATTTGTTACTCTTTTCCTACAGTTAAATCACTGTAGCAAAAGAGTAACAATTTGCGCAGATTGAGTAACAATCAGTACAAATTCTTACTCTTTTGCAACAGTGAAATCACTGTTGCAAAATTTTTTAAAAGAAATCTTATCGGGGATTTGTTTTTTTGCTACAATGAAATCACTGTAGCAAAAGAGTAACAATCTTTGTAGAGTAACAATCTGTGCAGATTGTTACTCTTTTGCTATAGTAAAATTATTGTAGCAATTTATTTTTTCTAAAATCGTGTCTCCAAAAAAAATTGATATAGTGAAATCACTATAGCAAATCCATGGGTTAAGTCCTGTAGTGACAAGGACGGAGGGACATGCACTAAGGACGGTTTGATCATTAAAAATGGATAAAAGTCACGTGTGGGATTTGCTCTAGCTACATCCTTTTTGGGTGGGACCTGGAGCAACACCATCTTATTGGTTGTCCTTCCCCTTTGAAAATTATTTTATAGGAGTTCTAATAATCGTGCTAAAATAAATTCACTAACGAAGCTAGTGGGGTGCCCAACAATGGGCAGATGCAAGCACGTGTTAGATCGCACAATATAAAGAATAACAGAAGTTAATGAGTAGTGATCATGAGTACGCTAAAGAGTACACAAACATATATATATATATGAAAACCCTTAACAGGGATGAAAACCACCCTCCGGTCGAAATTGGGTCTACACCTTTCACACATAAAGGTCTAGCTTCCCTTAGAAAATCCAGACAAGGTTACAAGCAAACTAGGCGCGCGTGACTATACAGAGATTATCCCTTAGCCCCCTAGGTCCACGACCCGTGCCTTCGGTGAAGTAGAGGCGGCGCTCTTATTTCGTAGGTGCTGGACTGAGTTGACTCTTGCACCTCAGTCATCATTCCTCTTCTCCGCTTGTCCTTCTCTTCTAAGAGGCCTCCCAAAACGAGCGGCATCACTAACGATGCTCAACGTGAACGGCATCACGCAGCGCTTTCGCAAGAGCCTTCCATACGGCGGTGGAAGCACAAGGTGTGTGCAAGTGAAGTGGGGGAAACAAAACATAAAAGAAAAAGAGCTTAGATCTAAGGAGTAACTAGAATAGAAGGTGATCTTGACCTCCTTTCGACATCTGCAATCGAGCTCCTAAACCTAGTACACTCAAGAGATTCAAACTCTTAGAAAAACCCTCAAAGACTAGTTCTAGATCTAGGGGTTGGATGACATCATAGATCCTTAGCTAGGTTTGTCCTTTCTAACTTAAACGAACACAAAGAGTTTGATGACTCTCAAGTGATCATTCAAGCGATGAGTCCATCCTCCATAGATTTGATCTTGGTAAGAGGTTGAAGAGAGGAGAAGAAGGAAAAGAAGAGAAGAGATTAAGCTCAAAGTTAAACTCACTAAACCCTAAGGACCTCTTCTTATTTCTTACTAATTAATAAATATGAATTTATTATCCATGGACTCATTAGCAGCTGACGGGTGTAGTGATCGGCTATTTATAGCCCAAGGGAGCTCTTAGGTGGATGACTAAGACCAAGTAAGAGATCATTATCTTTAAGTGTTTGTCTCAGCCAAGTCGTACGCACGACCCTATAGTCGTGTGCACGACCTACATGTGGCAAAATAGGATTGGATAAGCCAACCGACTCAACCCTTCTAGTATTGTCTAGACCGAGTCGTGCACACGACATTAAAGTCGTGAGCACAATTTTCCATGTGTTATCGTGCCATAGGACCATCCATATGGGGTATAAGGTAAGCATCAAATAGTGTGGCTGACTAGGATTGTGCGCATGACTTGAAAAAGCCGTGTGTACGATTTTAGTCAAACAGACCACGCTTGATTGTCTAAAAAGACTAAGGTAAAATCGTATGCATCACTAGCCTACTATGTACCACTAAATATATGGCATTGGCCCTTGTTCCGAGTGAGGTAAAATATTAAAGTCTAGCATGTGCATGTGGTTATTTCTAATCTAAAATATGTCCATACATCTTTAACATTGTTATGAAATGAACATACATGCAAAGAACTAAAACGATAAAAAAAATATCGAACGGAATTAGATGAGTATGTGTGCTAGCTAGTCATGCACTCAAACCCTAAACACCAGAGCAAAATATAACACCAAAGTGTTAAAAATAGACCTTACATATCTAAGCATGTGGGAAATGATGATAGTAGTGGTTTTTAACCGCAATGGTACTTCTTTATCGTAAAGGAGACAAATCTAACTCTACCCTTCCGCCTTTAGCTCGCAGCTACTCATTACACTAGTAAAGTAGGTTTGTTTGTCTCTAAAAACTAATGGCAATATAAGGAGACGTAATAATCTCCCATTTTGTCATAGTTTTTAGTGACAAAATAAAAATCTCATTACACAAACCACTACTGGGGAGCTTCCTATACATCCAATTCTTTTAAGCTTGACCCCCTGAGTGTCTCGGTGTAAACCCTAGACTCTAAACAGAGATAGATATAAAAAGAGGACATCTATAAACCTGAAAGGAATCAAACACATATGTCAAATATATTTTTATTCTTGCAAAACCGATGTCAGTTTTAAAGAACGTACATATATGATATCATTTATGCAAACAATGATTATTAATATATAGCATAAGTGATACCATATGTAGTGATAAAAAAATAAGACTAACATATCTCTAAATAGGTCTAGTCAGAGCAATTCCACCTAAGGGGATTGCCACAGTTTTGTTGAATAAATCCACAATGAACAGTTTCATGAACCGAGATTTATAAGGAATTTATGGAATGAATCCACCAGTCTTGTAGAGTAAATCCATAAGGATTTTCTCCCCCTTTTTGTTAAAAAGGATAAGACAAAAGGAAGAATAAACGTGCATCTCAAAAGAGAGCACAAAATTAAAATGTCCCCTTCAAGTTAACTTCGTTGAAGCTCGGAGGGGACTCTAATCACCCTAGCAGTTATATGCGAAGTGCATACTATAGTGTTAGTAAAAACTCCCCCTCAAGCATAGCTTCAGGTAGAACACCTCCCAACCTTTCTTTGAGGATACAACCCTAAAAAGGAGTGCACCACTCAATAACACCCCCTTCAGATTAAGGCTTAAGGTAAGTCACTACCCAACCACCACATATGTCATATATATATATATGCCAACTAGTGGCATATATAATACAAGATATGGAATTAAAACATAGGTGATCCAACCAATCAGAAACACACAAAAATAGTATGAGAGAGGGAAGGGATATGGACTTACGGAGTCCATACTAGGTATGTATATCAAATATATCAAGCAGAACACATGCTAGTATGGATCTGAGACTTTAAGATCAACAAGTATGAGTGGACAACTAAGTAACGAGCATATGTCGTTTAAGAAAATCAGACTGCAGTTCTAACTATCTCAGAGATATACAAATCACAACTCAGAAGTAAAGAATAGATAACACATACTGCTGATATATATAAAGTAACCAAAAGTCTCATGCATAAGCCTCGAAGAGTGATACAAGATCATTTGCATCATCGACACTATAATATGTACAAAACATATAGCATAAAAACTACAAATACGGCATCTCAGCGTGCTACCAACTATAAAAACTGATCTTAGCCAACTGCTTAAGGTCCACTGCTTACTCCTTGGAGTTAGAGTCGTCGTCCTGAGCTCCGGGCACCAGGGTGGTGTACAGTGTTGTATGCGCGAAAAAAGATTCGGATTGTCTTTATTGCACAAAACAAGATTACAGATGCCGGGACCCGGGGACTCGGGGGTGGTGAGCCGGGTGCGGCGAATATTTGATCAGGAGATTGTGGGAGAGATCCTCTGGAGGGTCCCTTTGATCTGCGTCTCCATGTGGTATTCGTGCGAGAGCTTTGAAGGGGTTGCCCAGGACAGAGGTCCTTACAGGGTGAGGGTTCTTTGAGAGGCTAAGGAGTATCCGCCGTTGCTTTTGTCCCTTCTGTGCTTCGCGCTTTCTCGGCTAGGGGTCTTCGGCTTCGTTCCTCAGTCTTCGTATTTTCCTCGATCTTTGCTAGACCTCAGCATCCTTGATCGTCGGTTCGCAGCGTCGATCGTGCTTTTGGCGTCGGCTTTGGCTTTGGCGTGGCTCTAGCTTTTGCTTTGCTTTGGCGCTTGTGCTTGAACGTAGACCGGGGGAGACTTGCGATGCTTTCGTTCTTCCGGACTTCGTGTCGTATCGGCTAGAACGTGCGGTGCTTTGCTTATGACCGGCGTAGTTGCTTAGCTTTGGCACTTGCGTCGCTTTGGCGCGGGCTTTACCGGGGCTTTTGCTTTGGCTTCTTGCGTTGGCTTTTGCTTCGGCATTGACTCGATCTTCTTCTCGAATGGCGATGGCTACTTCTTCAAAGCTTCTTATGGTTTTCTCGACGGTTATAGCGTCGGCTTGACTTTTCTTCTTCTCCGGGCTTCTTTGGCGTGATCGGAGTCGAAGGCTTTGCTTTGAAGATGACGGGGGTAGCGCTGGCTTTGCTTCTCTTCTTCTCCGGGCTTCTTTGGCATGATCGGAGTTGAAGGGTTCCTTTGAAGACGGGACGGGGGGGGGGGGGGGGGGGGGTAGCATCGATCTCCGTGCGATGGTTATAGCGTCAGCTTTGCTATGAAGACGACAGGTGTAGCGATGCTTCGGGTGTTTCTCTCTAATCTTTCTCCTTCGTGGATGGAGCGGGCGTTTGTCGAAGACGACGGGGTGATAACGCTTCGGTCTTCTTCTCCGGGCTTTTGGGCTTGATCGGAGTTGAATGCTTGTTGGAGCCGACGGGGTAGTGTGCTCTGATCTTCTTCTCCGGCCTTTGCTTCTGGCGTCTTCGGAGTCGAAGGGTTCTTCTTCTCCGAGCTTTCTTCTTCGTGCACGGAGTCGAATGCTTGATCTTCTTATGCAAGGGTCTTTACTTTGATGAGGGCTTTCAATGGACTAAGCCGGTTCCAAAGGGATAGGCTTGCCGGTGCCTCGTGAAGTCTTGGGTCGATGAAGAGCACATCTCCTCTTTTGTAGAACTCCTTCGCCTTGTCTTCGTCTTCGACCTTTTGAGTCTTCCCCCTCCCCCTCTATTTATAGGTGAAAGAGGGGAGGGGAGAGATATGGAAAGATTTATTTGAATCCCTTTAATATCTCTCCCATAACTATCCAAGATTTATTCATCCATTGATGAGGGGAATAAGCCTTTATTTGCCTTCCTTTTCTGGCAGAGTAGTTATAGCTCAATCCTTTTTTGTTGAATTTATTTTGAATCTTGCACATAAAGTCGATAGTCATTTCTTGTCCGTCGGATCGAGGGATCGGCGTAGATCCATACTTATGTAGATGTCATACGCAACCTCCCCCCGCGCATGGCGGTATTTGTTTCCTTTTTCTTCTTTTCTTTTCTTTTCTTTCCTTTCTTTTCTTTCTTTTCCTTCTTTTCTTTTCTTTTCTTTCTTTTCTTGCATGGCCGGCCACCCCCCTAAAGGGGTTCGGATTTCTATAGGGGGGTCGGGTTGGCCTCACTTGGGGATGGGCCCACCCGACCCCTTGTTTGGTGCGGGTCGGGTCCTGTTTGAGTGTTGGGTCTCCCTCCGCATTGGTGCATGTGAGTCAGGTCCGGGTTCGAGTGCGTGTCGGGTCTCCCTCCACATTGGTGCATGCGAGTCGGGTCCGGGGCCGAGTGCGTGTCGGGTTTGCCTCCGGATTGGTGCATGCGAGTCGGGTCCGGGTCCGAGTGCGCGTCGGGTTGGCCTCCGTATTGGTGCATGCGAGTCGGGTCCGGGTTAGACACAATTTGTGTGTCTACAAGTGTCGTCAGCATCCAGTCCTGCCTCCTCGATCGTCGGTCGAGCCTCTCGAGTATCTAGCGCTGGGCGAGCTGCTCATCGTAGAAGTGCTCAAGATCCGTCTGATAGGACTGGTAAGACTCCTGTTGGTAAGCCCACATCTAGGCCATTTGTGCAAAGAGAGACTTAAGAGTCATGGAACTTCCTAGCTGGGCGCTACGGTGGCCTGGTCCTCATCCATCTCCTCCTCCCCCTCCTCTTCCTTGTCCTTGTTCTTTACAGCCTTGTCCGAGACGAACTCCTCGCCCTCATCATTGAAGATGAGGTCGACACTTATCCTCTAGGCCCGAGTGACCCTCAAAAGAGACTCGTTCCCTATGGGCTGCATAGCACGAGCAACCGCTAAGCCAGAAGGGAAGGACACTTGGAAGAATTAAAGGATCCTAGTGATAAGACAAGGAAAAGTAGCACATATGCTTTACGATCGGCACAGATTTCAAAAGTGAGGAACATACGGTAAGCGATGTTGAAGATTAGAATATATCGAAGCGTTGGAAGCTTTGGACTTTCGTCGAGTGCCAAGGGCAGGGCCTTGGGCTTGTAGAATATGTTGAAGATTAGAAATTGAAGTACTTGGTGCAGTGCCTCAATGTCGATCGACTTACGTACGTGAAGCGTTGTTTCAGTTGAGCAAATATCATGACACATAGCGCTGTGTTGGTGCAGGTTAGTCGGTCATGTCGCAATCCAAATCGGATTAACTGTGGCCAGGCACGGGAGCATGAGTTCTTACATAACTCGGGAGCATGTACAACACCAAAGATTCAGAATACTCAGTAATGCCCATGTATCGGTTGACTTAGGCTTAGAACCGTTTTGGTCGAACCTATATCTAGGGCACGTAGCTTTGTACCATTGCAGGTTAGCCAGCCGTGTCGCAACCCAAACCAGATTAATTGTGGAGAAACACGGGAGCATGAGTTCTTACATAACTTGAGAGCATGTGCGACGCCAAAGATTGGGAGTACTCAGCGTTGTGCCCGTGTATCGGTTGACTTAGGCTTAGAGCCATTTCGGTTGAACCTACGTTTAGGGCATGTAGCTTTGTACTATTACAGGTTAGCCGGCCGAGTCGCAATCCGAACCAAACTAACTGTGGTGAGGCACGGGAGTATGAGTTCTTACATAACTCGGGAGTATGAGTTCTTACATAACTCGGGAGTATGTGTGACGCGAAAGATTCTGAGTATTCAGCATAGTGCCCGTGTATCGGTTGACTTATATAAGACTTAGAGCCATTTCGGTAGAACTTATGTCTAGGGCACGTAGCCTTGTACCGTTGCAGGTTAGTCGGTGTTGAGCGTCTATTTGGTGCGAATTATTCTTTCTTTATCATGCACAAAGCGTCACTTTGCTACGTAAAACTTTCATACTACACGTAAACTGCATGATTCTCTTTGCGCCACTGCAAACTTAGACTTAAATACGAAAGCAACGGCATATTGGTTTGCTCTCATACGATGCATGTATGAAAAATATAGAGCTCGATAATAGAAATTATCATTTTTATCGCTAATCACACAAGAACCTAACCAACGTCATTTCATGTGTATTTTTCAAGAAATCGATCATGTTCTCAACGCGGTCAGCTAAAGGGCTTCGTGACTAAGTGATGTATATTCTCACAGTGAGTTGATGGAGGGTGCACAACTTATTTGGAGGCTTTTCGGAAGATTGATGGAAAAAATGATAATTACGATAATTAGGTCGATGATGGATGTCATCGGACCGAGGCATCAACTAGAACTTGTTCTTGACACACGCAAGGACAAAGAAGCAGAACATTGTAAATGGCTTCACCCCCATGGCTATGACAATGGATGTAGGGCGCACATTGATGACAAGAGGACTGTACGGACAAGGGATGAATCAACGATGAATCGAAGATTGGCTTGACTCATGACTGAAGGAAGATTACGTGCAAGCAAATGATTGACCTAGCATCGCACTTGACTCAACCCAACCATTCAACCATCCCTCTCTGTCATAGCTATCCAATCCCAGGTTGCAATGGACTCGAAGTCGGGCGAACCCCTACTCCTTAGCGATTATGATCTTTCCTCCTCTTCTTTCCACTCTAACCTGCAAAATATCTCAACCATCCATGATATATCCTAGCCATGCATGGTTTCTCTTTTCTGATACAAAACCAAAACCCATGCACATCATCCCTTCGCGGAAAACCTGATCACAGGTGTCCTTTGCACCCCATCACATCTGTCCCTTTTGTTTCTCTCCTTTCCCGTTTCTCTCTCCTCTCTCCACCTCTCCCATGCCATCGGACCTCTCTCTTCTCTACCCGACCTGATCCAGTCGTACATCCATTTCCCTTTCTCTCTCTAAAACCTAACCCAGTTCTCTTTCTCACCTGATCGCAACAACCTTATCACCCCCCCAAATCTCTGGCTCTCCACTCCGATTCTCTCTAAAAACCCGACTCTCTCTCTTTCCATATATATATATATATATATATATATATATATATATATATATATATATATATATATATATATATATATATATATATATATATATATATATATATATATATATATATATATATATATAGGAATGTTACAGTGAGCTGTGAGCTACGGGTGGAGAAAATGAGCTGCCCTTATTTTGATCCCCTTAGGAATTTTGGAATTTGATGAAATTTGGTGAGGGTGTTATCTAGGATAATATGATCATCTTCACCAATTTTTATCAAATTCCAAAACTTCTAGGGTCATCAAATGGTAGAAGCAAAATAAACGGTGACTGCGGATGGTAGATAATGATTCTACCATTTGATGACCCTAGTAGTTTTAGAATTTGATGAAAATTGGTGAGGATGATCATCTTATCCTAGATAACACCCTCACCAAATTTCATCAAATTTCAAAACTCCTAGGGGGATCAAAATGAGGGCAGCTCATTTTCTCCACCCATAGCTATATATATATATATATATATATATATATATATATATATATATATATATATATATATATATATATATATATATATATATATATATATATATATATATATATATATATATATATATATATATATATATATATATATATATATATATATATTCTGACTCTCTCTCTACCCGAGTTTCTCTCTAACCACCTATACCAGAACCCACACGAGACCCCTTGAATTGTGGCGATTATGTTGGAAATCTAATTGTTCTATACTAGCAAAATCGGGACTTAATCAAATTCTTAATAGGCTAATATTATTTAGCAAAGATTGTTTTTGTAGGCAAAGACAAATCACAATATTTTTTTAGAAATAGTTTGCCAAGGCAGAGCGGGTTCTATGGAACCGTCATTCATCTTGCTGAACTTTTTTAAAGGGAGAAGAATTCTATGTAGACTATCTCTATTTATTTAGATTTCTATATTAGATGCAAATCGATTTATTTAAATCTAATAATAGGACAATAAAAGAGTTAGAAACTCTAGTCTGATAGTCGAAACACGCTAGACACTGTCCCAAGAAACTTATTGCCCCCTCGTGCGGGTCTCGTGACAATGGTTCTCGGAGATACGATGACCCCGGTCAGGCGACCACCTTCTCATCGGCATGACTTCAAGAAGGCTTTACGAATCTTGAATACTTTCAGGAACCCAGCGACTCGACGAAGATCTTCTCGAAGCAGGGAGGCAGCACCACAGTACAACTTAAATTTGAGAGAGGGAGTCTTCTCGAAGTAAGGGGCCAGCACCACAGCATGACCTTGAGAGAATGGGAGAGGCAGATGCAGAGAGCAATTCCGATTTTCAAAGTGTGAATTGTTCCATGGCTACATTGGGCCTTATATAGGCCTCGGGCAGTTAATGGAGGGCTGAAAGAGGGGAGCCATTCGTGGGTTGTGATCAACCCCATTGACACCGCTCGTTACAGCTCGTATAGTGCTAGCTTGTAATGGCTAGCATGCAGCAACGGCTAGAAGCCTAAAAGGAAAATAATAAATGGTGGAGGGCTTAAAAGTAAAAATAAAAATAAGGGAGGTACGGACCAGCCCATTTCGAAGGTGCTATCGTGTCCGGGTTCGTGGGCACACACACATGCGTCGTCCAGCCCAAGCCCGGCACAGCACGTGCGCGCGCATGTGTATGAGCTAGTTGAGCCCCTCTTCTAGAGTGATGACTAATGGGGGGAAAGAGTGAAATCCCTTATAAGTTAGTAGGAGATTTCTCCCCAAATTGATATGGGACTAAACTCTAGTTGATTTTGTGTGGTTTTACAAAAACACACCCAATAATCCTCCGCATATGTTTAAAACCACCACATATTAAATAATCAATAAAAATTTCAAAATGTAAAATAAAAAGACTTTGCTGGATTTCTTATACTACGCAGTAGGTGTATGTACCTTCCGATTTGAACCTCCACTTAGTATAATTATATACATTCGTGAGGACTTGGTGGACTGCGCCTTGAACTAGTCTCATTTATCGATTTTCTATAAGTAGTACACGTAGTACAGTTTTCGATGGTTTTAAATGGGTTGCACTATTAATGGCTTTGTGCATATATCTTTTCATGTATGTTTCTAGGGAGTAGCTCTGGTCCCAGAGTTGCAGCCTCCAAACTATATACATATAGCTAAGTTCTAATAGGGGTATGAGCAAGGTGACACCCAGCCTTATGGGACTTGGACTTATTAAGAGTCTTAAACTCATCCTACCCCTTGCTTTTAATAAGTACTGACATCATAGGGAGGGAAGCATTATTCAGTACTCCTTATTTTTAATCATTACTACAGTTTGTTTTTACCCATTGAACCTCCATGAGGTTGGGTTCCCATTGTGGTGATTTTTTTTATGGGCTTAATTTCATCCCCCTCGACGATTCTAAGACCACTGTCCTAGAAAGGCCCTTAGTTAAATAATCCGCCAAATTCTTTTCGGATCTAACAAAGTCTAGGGCTATTATTTTATTTTTCATCTTATATCTGAAAGATCTATGTCTCACTTTCAAATATCGATTTATTTTTACATCAGCGTTTTCTTGATTACATTTATCAATCGCTGATCATCAATCACAATGAATAGAAATAGCCAGCAGTGGATTTTCTATTAGTGGGATCTTATATAGAAGATCTCAAAGTCATTATGCTTCTGTGCTAGTTGTATCTAGCGCTATCATTTCTGATTCCATTGTACTCCTAACGCTAATAGTTGTTTGGTGGATTTTTAAGATATGACTCCACCTCCTAATAGGAATACAAATCTGGTTATAGATTTTATATCTATCGAGTTACTAATCCAGTTGGTATCAGAGTATCCTTCTAATACAGTTGGATATCCACTATAATGGAGACCAAATGATATGGTTCCCTTAAGGTATCTAAAGACTCTTTCTAAAACGTTTCAATGAGTCCCATTTAGGTTAAATGTATAACGTTAACGACTAAGTCTATTTACCACATAAACGATATCGGGTCGAGTATAGTTTGCTAAAAAATCTAGTGATCATATGATTTGAGTATACTCGTTCTGTAGTTAAGGAAGTCTAGTGTTTTGTTAAATGGGTGTTTGGATTATATGGTGTGGATACTGGTTAGCAATCAAAATCATAGAATTTTCTAAGAATTTTTTCGATATAGTAGGATTGGGATGACATTAAACTATTATTCTTCCTAATAATCTTAGTATTCAAAATAACGTCGACTTGTCATAGGTCTTCCATGTCAAAGTTTTGGGATAAAAAATGTTTGATTCATTTATGAGTTATATGTTTAAACTAAATATTAGGATATCATCAACATACAGACATAAGATGACGATATTATTACCATCTACTTTATGGTATACATATTCATATGTTGTATTGATATCAAATCTATATGATAAGATAACTTCATCGAATTTCATGTGCCATTATTTTGGGGCTTATTTAATTCCATAGAGGAATCAAATTAACTTACACACCTTTTCCTCTTGTCCAGGTACAGTAAGTCCCTCGGGTTGCTCCATGTAGATTTCCTCATTAAGGTCGCCATTTAAGAAAGCAGTCTTAATATCTATTTGATGCATGACTAGCTTATAGATTGAAGCTAAGGCGATAAGGATTATAATCATGGTTATCCTAGTGACAGGTGAGTAGACATCAAAGTAGTTTATCCTAAATTTTTGAGTAAAGCCCTTGACTACAAGTCATGCTTTAAATTTATCTATGGTGCCATCGAGTCTAAGTTTTTTCTTAAAAACTCATTTGCATCCTATGGTTTTGCAACCACGAGATAAATTGGTGAGTTCCCAGGTATGATTTTAAAGTATGTATTGGATCTCGTTATCTATGTCTTTCTTCCAAAAGGGTAAGTCTATAGACTTTATTGCATCTATATAGGTGGAGGGAGAGTTCTCTACCAGAAGTGCATAGAAGTCATCAAAGAGTTATTCTACATGGGCATGTTTACTTCTTCTAGGTTCGGTTTGGGTTACCGGTTCAGTTGGTCTTCAAGTTCTAATTGGACTTCGGGTTTGATCTGGGTTACCTAATTAGAACTAGAGGTCTGGTTACTAATATCGATCATAGTGTTGATCCTAGTCTTATAAGGGAAGACATTTTTGAAGTATGAGACATCTCTTACGTTGATTATGATATTATTGGCTATTTTACTTATTTAAGAGTTAAACACTAAAAATCGATTAGCATTACTGTCTGAAGCATAGCCGATAAAGATGACATCTACAGTTTTAGGTTCTATCTTTTTTTTTTTGATATCGGGGATCTTTACCTTAGCTAGGCACCCCCATGCTTTTAGATATTCTAAGTTGGATTTTCTATGTTTTCATACTTCGTATGTGGTCAACTCATTAAGTTTGAAAGGAATACAGTTAGTGATAAAATAGGCCATCATTAGGGCTTTCCCCACAAGTTCTCTGGCACTCCAGAACTTATTAACATGGAATTGACCATGTTCATTAGGATCCTATTTTTTCTCTCCGGTACACCATTGGATTGGGGAGTGTAAGGAGCTATGACCTCATGGAGTATTCTATAGTTTTCACAGTACTCACTTAGTTTGTTTGAGGTATATTTGTCTCCTCGGTCTGACCTAAGGATCTTAATATTTTTGTCTAATTGGTTCTCCACCTGAGCTCTGTAAATTTTAAATTTACTGAGTACCTCATCTTTAGTTTTAATAAGATATAGGTGGAAATATTTTGAAGCGTCATCTATAAACATTACAAAATATCTATTGCCACCTCTCAAAATTCTTCCAGAATCATAGATGTTGTTGTGAATTAGTTCAAGTATCTTGGAGTCTCAATCGATGGTTTTGAAGGATTTCTTAGGTTGTTTGGCTTCTATGTATATCTCGTACTTGTCAAGATTCTTAGTATCGGATTTAGGAATGATGTGTAGGGTCATGAGTTTTTTGATAGAATTATAGTTCACGTGACCTAGTCTTTGGTGCCAAGTGACCGAAAACTCAATATTCAGAATAATAGACGAAGGGTTAAAGACATTTAATTTAAAAAGACTATCACAAAAAAGTCATTTTCTAATAAAATTCATTCCTTTGGTGATTCAACCTTATTGGACTCAAATACAAGCTTATAGCCCTGTTGGACTAATAAAGACCCACTAATTAGATTCCTCATAATCTCCAAAATATGGTGGACTCCGTGCAGGGTTAAGATCTTTTTCGATGTCAGCTTCAGCTCGATTTGTCCTATCCCTAGCACACGAGCCTCAGCATTATTCCCCATGCTTACAGCCCCTCTACCTGAGACCTGATAGGTGGAAAATAAAGATTGATCAGAGCAAACGTGAGTATTAACTTCTGTGTCAATCCATAAATCAAATGCTTGAAAGGTCATGTTAACTTCAGGGGTGAAGAGAACATACCTGAAAGCGGTCCCAAAAGAGCCAGCTCCAGAGGTCACCATGTTGACTTGGAAGTCGGGTGACATTGGACCATTCCTTCTTGGATTTGGAGGTGATGCTGTCTTCTTGTAGAAGCATTAGGTGGTCATGTAATTGGTCCAACCGCAGACATAGCAACAATGCACTCCTTCCTTCTTTTGGTCCTTTGGGATGGTTAGGATTATGGTTGCTATAGGGCTTCTTAGTATAGGGTTTAGGCTTAGGATGGAAGGGTTTCTTCTGAAACTTATGTTTAGATTTTTGGAATGGCTTGGATGGTTAACCCTCTATATTGTTTGACCTTGGGTTTGGATTCAGAGGATCCCTTTTATCTGAGCCTATATTGCTCATCAATTCTAATAGAGTTTAGAACTTGAGTCAGGGTTAGGTCACCTTGGGTATGACTTAGGTGTTTGGAAAACTCAGACCAAGAAGTAGGTAGTTTGTTTATAAAGCAGGCTATTTGGAAGGTTTCATCAAGGGTTGAACCATTAGTCTTCAGGTGTTAGACTAGGTTCTCAAACTCATGAATCTGATCATTCATGGGTTTGGAGTCAACCATTTTGAAGTTGTTGAAGTCTGACGCTTTGAAGCATTTTACTCCAGCATCATCTAGGCCATACTTAGGCTCTAGGGTATCCCATAGGTCCTTAGGGTTTTGGATGGTATAGTATATATCATAGAGTCTATCAGATAGGGCCCCTAGGATCCTATGAAGGCCATAATAGTTGATTTCTTCTGGAGTCCTTGTTGGAATACCAGAATTTGGTTCAGTGTTAGGTTGGGAAGTGAAGGCTCGGGTACGATGAGTTTGACTAGACCCACTAAATATTTCTGGTGCAGTTTCACCTATGGCTGACGGTAACTCAAGTGTGGTTAGCCAGAAACGCATCTGGTTTTGCCACTTCTTGAAGTTAGACCCGTCAAACTTCTCAGGTTTGGCACTAAGGGTTTCACGGTTTGGTGAGGCCATTTCGGACAAAAGTGAGGAGTAAATATCTGTGGATTAAAAAATAGTTTTGTCAATTTCAAAGCACACTATATAGATTTGACTTTTAGAAGTCCAAATGAAATTTTCAAATCCTAATGACCATATGGGCTCTAGGTAGGAGGTGGAGCACAAGGCTCACTCAAATACCAAGCTACATTGAGCAATTTAATTCCGGTTTGTCAAGCCCTTCTAGACACCGTAGGCAGTGGAACGTTCAATAAATTACTTTTAGTCTTTTCTAAAATGTGTGATTCTAATTAACTTTTGTAGAAAATAATTTTGCAACTAATAGCTACTGTGCAACTCTTAATGACTAATAAGCAAGCTATTTATTTTACGATAACAAATATAATAAAGCTAACAATTTATTTTAGCAAGTAGATAGCACAATAGAGAATGATAAATAGTCCTTTTAACTATGATGAACGATTAGATATTCAATAAGTTTCTTGGATTGTTGGAAATCTAATCGTTTTATACTAGCAAAATCGGGACTTAATCAAATTCTTAATAGGCTAATATTATTTAGCAAAAAATGTTTTTGTAGGCAAGGACAAATAATAATATTTTTTTAGAAATGGTTTGCCAAGGAAGAGCGAGTTCAATGGAACCGTTATTCACCTTGCCGAACGTTTCTAAAAGGGAGAAGAATTCTATATAGACTATCTCTATTAATTTAGATTTCTATATTAAATGCAAATCGACTTATATAGATCTAATAATAGGACAATAGAAGAGTTAGAAACTCTGGCCTGATAGTCGAAGAGCACTAGATGCTGTCCCAAGAAACTTATTGCACCCCTCGTGTGGGTCTCATGGCAATGGTTATCGAAGATACGATGACCCCGGTCAGCCAACCTTCTTCTTGTCGGAATGACTTCAAGAAGGTTTTGAGAACCTCGAACACTTTCAGGAACCCTGTGACTCGATGAAGATCTTCTCGAAGCAGGACGGCAGTACCGCAACACAGCTTTAATCCAAGAGAATGAGTCTTCTCGGAGCAAGGAGGCAGCACCACAGCATGAGCTTGAGAGAACGAGAGAGGAAGAGTCAAAGAGCAATTCTGATTTTTGGAGTGTGAATTGTTCCATGACTGCACTGGGCCTTATATAGGGCTCGGTCAGTTAATGGAGGGCTGAAAGAGGGGAGCCATTCGTGGGCTGTGATCAAGTCCATTGACACCGCTCATTACAGCTCACAGATAGCTAGCTTGTAACGGCTAGCATGCAGCAATGGCTAGAAGCCTAAAAGGAAAATGATAAAACGTGGAGGGCTTAAAAGCAAAAATAAAAATAAGGCAGGTGCGGACTAGCCCATTTTAGAGGTGCTATCGTGTCCGGGTCTGCGGGCGCACACACACGTGCCGCCCAGCCCAAGCCCGGCTGGGCACGCACGCGTGCGCGTGTGTGAGCTAGTGGAGCCCTTCCTCTAGTGTGATGACTAGTGGGGGGAAGAGTGGAATCCCTTATAAGTTGGTATGTGATTTCTCTCCAAATAGATATGGAACTAAACTCTAGTTGGTTTTGTGTGGTTTTACAAACACACACCCAACATATTCTCCCCCGAATTTCTCTCTCTCTCTCTCTCTACGGATCTCAACCGCAACACTCTCTCTCCTATCTTATCTCCCCTCAAAACTGTCACAACCATCCAAAACTCCAGCCCATGCACGTCTCAACCCCCCCATCGAACTTCTATATCTCTCCTCTTCTATGTTTCTGGCAATCCTTCTCTCTCTTCTCTCTCTGATTCCCACTCCGAGATCCCCTCTACCCCACCAAAATTCTCTCTTAATATCTTTCTATCTCTTGTCTTTTCTATTCCAATCGATGCAACTTAATCACAGTCATCCTTCTCGATTATCTCTTTAGAAACCGAACCATGCACGGACCTTAGGTGTGACTTGCACGTTCTCTCTTTTCTTCTAAGTTCGTGAACTGCTCTCTATATAACCTATCATATAATAAACCTAGGGGGGATTTAGAATCATCTTCCACCGATTCCACCATCATCTATCATCTTCTTTGGAGGCTTATACCATCTTCATCCCGGAATCCGTCATCATCGAAGCCGCACGCCGCCATCGTCAAAGACACGCCATCATCCTCGCCAGAAGCCAATCACACTCATCATATCTTAGCCTTTCATTAATGGATCAATTTGCTCGTGTTTGTCTTTTTCATTACGAATTGTATGAACATGAGTAGCTAAACCCCTAGCTAGTTCTAGGGGTGAAGCTTCGTTTATTTATAAGAAATATTTGATTCTCCGTTTATGCTTTAATATATTCCATCTTTGGTTATTTGATGATCTTTAACAAATACCGCATGCTTGCATATTCGCTAGTATCTATTATTGACTCCGGGCATAGTAGATGCGTAGGAAAGTTTCTACAGCATTGTAGTATCGATTGTAACACTTCCTGAATAACTATCGTATGATTATCTTTCGCACTTCAATCTTTAATCTATAGAGATAGATAGCTCTGTGATTTAACTTCTCAAAGAGACGTTGGCACATCTATAAACTCTTTAAAATCCGGCGCTGACCCTGGTTACATCGGACACTAGCGTGAGTCCCTGTGTCGTGCGGCAAATTCCTTCACGCTAATCATCAACTGTCTATCTCTATAGATTAAAAGTGTGAAAGGTAATCATATGATAGTTATTTAGAAAGCGTTACGACCGATACTACAATGCTGTAGAAACTTCCCTAAGCATCTACTTTGCTCGGAGTCAATAATAGATACTAGCGAATATGCAAGCATGCAGTATTTGTTAAAGATCGTCAAATAATCAAAGACGAAATATATTAAAGTATAATCGGAGAATCAAATATTTCTTATAAATAAACCAAGTTTCATCTCTAGCCCTAGTTAGGCGTTTAGCTACTCATGTTCATACAATTGATAATGAGAAGACAAACACGAGCAAACTCCATTAATGAAAGGCTAAGAGATGATGAGTGTGCTTGGCTTCTGGCGAGGATATGGCGTTTCTTCGACGATGGCGGCGTTCGGCTTCAGCGATGACAGATTCCGGGATGAAGATGGTAAAGGCCTCCATTAAAGATGGTAGATGATGGTGGAATCGGTGGAAGATGATTCTAGAGTTCCCCCCTAGGGTTTACTATAGGATAGGTTATATAAAGAACGGTTCACGATCTTAGAAGAAAGAGATGATTCTTTTATGTAAATTTAGGCAATGCTTCAAGTGTGCCATTAATATCCTATTATATGTCATCGATCAATATCCTATTCTAGTAGATTAGGGCTATATAATTAATTAAGGGATTAATACATTGGCCCATGATGCCTCCAACAAATGAGGTGAGGTCTTAGGACTAATCTAACCCTTTGTTTAAGATTACAAAAGAAAACTTAATGGAGCCTACACATAGTGGCATGAGCTGAAGCACATGGGGCTTGACACATAAAATAACCTCTTTCTATGTTCTGCCTGTAATGTCCATGTGCCATGCACATGATTGAACATGGGAGCATTCTAGGAATGGGGTTTGATTGATGAGAAGATGCTGCATTTGGTGAGGGCATTTTGGGAATGGACTGCAGCTGCAAGACGGAGTGTTCGGTGATAACTCCGGCGACAACCAGTGGTGGTGTGGAGGCATCGGCGGCACTAGGGGTCAGGTCGGGTCGCAACCTACCCATTCGGTTAGAAGAGGGTTCATACCCGATCCATACCCAATCGGGTTTCGGGTTTTGATTCAGGTTTTGGGTATGTGATTCGGGTTTCGCGTATGAATTGAATATAATTTTATCTAATTTTCTCTATCATATGCTTAATTATTTGAGAAAAAAAAAATTAAGGTATCCCGGCAATTGTTAGGAAGCTCTTTTGGTTTATGATTACAATGATTTTAGTAGAGTAGGTAGGGATATGGGTTTGATTAGAATTTGGGTATATGATCATGAGTTTGGAGTCAAACGGTATTATCAAGTATATGGAAGTTAGATGAACAATCGGGTTTCGTATACGGGTATTGAGGTATCCATAGGGCTGGCAATTTCGGACCCGACACGAAGTTAGCGGGTCTGGGTCAGGGCTAAACGGGTTCGGGTCATAAACGAGTCGACACGATAGACCCGTTTAATAAACGGGTCGGGTCCGGGTTTAGGGTCTGGACACGGTAGACCCAGGAAGACCCGTTTAAAATTCACCGGGTCGTGTCGGATCGAGTCGGGTCGGGTCTACCCGCAATCCGATACTATAATATATAGTATCAGCGAGTCTATCGGGTAATGTCGGGTTGAGTCGGATCGGGTCAACTGAATAAACCCGTGTGGTAAACATGTCTAACAGGTCTTATCGGGTCTACCCGTTTATAAATGGGTCGGGTACGGGTTTAGAATCTAGACACGATTAGTTAAACGGGTCGGGTCCATGTCTAGGGGTTTTGGACACGACCCGAAACTAGACACGACACGAACACGAATCCGACCCGACCCGACCCGACCCATTGCCACCCATAGGTACCCATGCCCGTACCTAAAAGTTAATTGGGTAGAGTTTCTATACCCATACCCTACCCAAATTATGTTTCGGGTACAAAATTTATACATGGCCCTGTAAACTTCTTTACTTATATATAAATCTGTATATTGTCAATATTTATATATTACCCTGTAATTTATTCACACCTTACAATCAACCCCTGCAGTTAGCTGACGTCCAAAATGAGAGGATATTTTTTATTTCTCTTAATATTTTTACCTAAATCCTATAAATACCCCTCCAAAGTGAATAGTTTCAGGGTAGGACCAAGTTAGATCCATTTTAGTATTGGGTTAAGTCTATATTCAATAAAGATGTGCCAATTAAAATAATTAAAACTAAGGATTAATTGGCCAGTTTTTCTTTAAATTAATAAAATAACAACCAAGAAACAGAATATTTTAGAAATATTTCCTTATTTTGGAATTTTTCTTGGGCCAGTTGGGCCCTTCATGTGCTTGTTCATGCGACGACTTCCTAGCCATGTGGACCCTTCCCTTGCACGATGTGGCGCGCTCTGGCTCGCGGTGTAGCAACTTCTGTGGGCCAGGTGGGTCTTTCTCTTGTGGTTATGTAGCCGTGCACCTGGCTCAGAAAATTGCTACACAACGAACGAGAGCACCACAATGAGCGGAGAATGGGTATCGAAACCGGGATAAAACTTATAAGGAGTGGTGGCACTATCAACTGCCCAAAGCAGCGACGATGATCGATATATTTCATTACACTAAATATATATGGATCGGGATCTAGAAACACACTACTTTGCCACAAAGTTAGACACGCATCTCCAAAACCCTAGATAGAGGTTTTAGAATTTATCGAATTTTTGTGATGGTGATAACCTTGCCTTAGATAGCACATCAGCAAAAAAATCAACGTATTATAAAACCTATAGACTAATCAAATATTCCCTTTAATTTAATGGTTAAAATAAACGGTCGATAAAGCTTTTTACATTTGATGCACCTAAAGGGTTTAGAATGTGTTGATTTTTTTTATGGATGTGCTATCTAGGAGAAGTTGATCATCCTTACAAAAAATCAAAAAATTCTGAAACCTCTATCTAACGATTTGGATGATGTGTGTGTAACTCTGTGGCAAAATATCGTGTTTCTGAATCCCGACCCAATATATATATATACACCTCAGTATGTTCTTCTAAATTGCATCTTTCCTTTTAGCGGTGGAAGTTGCGAACCTAACGCAATAAAATTTTATTGACCTCTACAATCTTCTCTATTTATATATAAACCCCTGTAAATTGATATTTACATATAAACCCCTCAAATCATCCAACCTTAACATATCAACCACTGTAGTTAGTTGGCATCCAAAAAAAATGAAATATTCCTGAAATATTCTGTTAGTTGGTTGTTGTTTTATTAATCTAAAGGAAAACAGACTAATTTAACCTCAGTTTTAATTACTTTAATTGGCACATCTTTATTGAATATAGACTTAACCCAAAACTAAAATGGACCTAACCTAAATCTAACTTGGTCCTATCCTGAAACTATTCGCTTTGGAGGGGTGTTTATAGGATTTGGATAAAAAATTAAGAGAAAAGAAAAATATTCTCTGAATTGCTGGGTTAATATATAAATATGAACAAGATACGGATTTATATGTAAATAAAGAAGATTTCAGGGTTGGTGAATAAAAAATCCTAAAATTTATACATAGTTCTTAATGCTTGCTCCAACTAGGCTGAGGTGGGGATGCAAGCTTTTAGATTACGTTATTCAATCCTAGAGGAGGACTTTGGGTCAGGTTCTACCGTTGAGGAATCTGTAGGGGTTTTTGCTAAAGGTTGAAACAAGGAAAAATGAGCTTTTCTTAAGGAAAGTGGCGCTGAGATTCAGGTTGGTGAAGCATTGAGGGAACTAGTAGGGCTAGGTGGTGATTATGCAAGAAACGCTGATGCTGATGTTGGGATGCAAGATGGTGCTAGGCTCGAGAATGCAGGGGTTGTTGCTGCTGAAAAACAGGGCATCGACAGGGTTGCTGCAACTCTAATGGCTGAGACATTTATTGGTTCTGAGGGCCCGGTACTTGGTGCAGCTGATTTTCAGCAGGTTGCTGATATTTTTGGCTCTGCTTCTATGTAAAATTATGTTGCTTTAGGGGCTGATTAGCAGCCAGAAATGAAGAATGTTGTTGTTGCCCCTTCACTTGCCAAGGGTGATGATGCAATCTAGCAAGAGGAGGATCAGCATGATGATCATGATGTGGGTGAGTTTGCTTTACAACAAGAGGAGCTATTGGTCGATGAACAAGGGGATGCCATGCAAGGGGATGTTAATGCTTGGACTAAGGAAGATGTGAGTGCTAATAGTAATGAGATTGTTATACAGAACGGTGATGTAGGGGATGATGTTGACGATATTCAAGAGGCGGTACAAGGTGGGGCCAAGGTGAACGCATCTTTTAACTTTGTCCGGGCGATCGGTACAACTACAGCCCCATGCTCATCGTCAGTGAGGCGCAGTCCACGACTGACCAATTTTGGGCCTGATTCTATTGAAGTGAGGGCTTCATGTCGAGCTAAATCTAGAGATCTTGAACCGGGCACGCACCAAAGACTACCTCACCCAAGTCCCACTAGCTCTGGAGATCCGAATCTACCAAGCTGCTCGTCTTCAATCGAGGCTCTTCAACAATTGGGACGAGATTGCGGTGTTAGTATGTCGGAGGAGGACATACACGAGGTGATGAAACTGGAGCGCATTATGCGGAGAGATTGAGAGGTTCCAACATGGGGCTACCTCTCATGAGAACATGATCCTTGCATGTTTGGACTTGGTCATTGATATTGGGACAATGTCTCGGTTATAGTATAGGATGGACTTTACATATTTTATTGTGTTTTGAGCCTGTGTAGAACTCAAATCTTTTGAGTTCAGTATTATGTAAAATGTATACTACTTATTTTTATAATACACAGGCTGGGGTCTGCCTAACCCCCTCCCATATAATGACGTCACCTTCTCTAAAAAAAAACTAAGCATCATGTCCCATAGTCTTTGATGGATGTGTCTTGCTCTAAAAGATACATTTACTTGTGACATAAATCTTTCATTTTAAAATACTCAAATCTTTATATATTTGTATGTTATTTGAACATATTGTGGGACAACTCCGATGACAACCCACGGTGGTGTGGGGGCGTGCCGACGCCCCCACACCACCGTAGGTTGTCACCGGAGTTGTCTCGTAGTTTGTTCAAATAACATTACCGTTAATATAATTTATCATTAGAAATCCCCGACTTGTCATCCCCTGTTTGATTTCATGCACTAATCATCGATCTTCTCATTAGGAACAAGGTATATTGCATCAGCTTATCAGTTGAGGTGATTCTTTAATTGCCGTAACTCAAGTATTTATCCCAAAATTTAACTCTCTGCTGCTTTTGTAAAGGATGGGGCTATATATAACCCTCGATTTGCTCTAGGGTACCTCCATCTATATACAAACCATAACTTATTACAGATCGTTGTTTACAACCCACTTTCTATTAGCATCCTTCAGAATCTATATATTGCCCTTGTATTGATGATTTTATCCCTACTTTCTTCCTCGTCTTTCCTCATTCCTCATTCCTCCTTCTCCTTTTTCTTCTCCTTCTTCCTCCTTCTCTTTTCACTTCGCTGTGCTCATGCCGCCTGCTGTCGACCCCTGCCCATCTAACCCATCGTTGCCTCCTCCCCTTCTTCTTCCTTCTCCTTATCCTCTTCCTCCTCCCTCCTCTTTTTTCTTCCCCTTCTTCCTCCTCTTCTTTCCCCCCATTTTTCCCCCTCCTATTCCCACACTTCTTCCTCCTCCTATTACCCTCCACCTTCATGTGACACTTGACCAAACAAGGCCGAATGCATCTATTTTGCATCGTCCAGGAAGTCCAAATTCATCTATTGTGCATTCGACCATAAAGTCAGAATGCACAGTAGATGCATAAGACTTCTTGGCCGAATGTGTTGCAAAATGTGGTTTCTTAATGAGAATGAAAATTGGGTTTTGTATTTAGTTCCATATTGCCTGGGGGGAAAGCTATAATTGTGTATTTAATAGATCGAACTCCCTCCTTAGGGCCTTGTAGCTTCACAAGTGCCCACACCTTGACCAATCACACATGCGAGCGTGCACCGAGCCGAGGTGTGCTGGGCATGGACCAAGCCGAGCTCGTGGCTACGAGCCACGAATGGGCTTCATACTTGCTTTCCAATTGGGTTTTAATTGATAACGAAGGGTTATTCCTATCATTACAAGTTACCTGAGGGATCGTGAGGTTCATTGAATCTAGTAAACTCAATTTTTTAATGAAGAGTTATGTCTATCGTTACACGTTACTCGAGGGATAGCCAGGTTTGTTGAAACTGGTCATATGCCCGGACACATGCAACCTTTACCCGACAGAGTAGTGAATGCTATTTCGTGTGGGAACCATTTCTGCATGCGGAGGGCTATGGACGAGATAATGTTATGGCTGAGGTCCTCTATATAAGAGATGGTCTAGGGAAGCCAAACACACAAGCCAATAGCTTATTTCTTTGTGGCACTTTCTCTTCTCAATTTTGTTGCAGTATGGAGTACTTCCTAAGAGTCCCAAGGCCTTATTTCTTGTGCTGGAAAGGAAGGTCTGTCATTGTATCATGAGAAGCATATGTCAAGGAGGCTGAGAGAACCTTTAGAGGATCACTAGAGTGGTGACGTTCTTGCTTTGAGGACATCATGTCCTTACACGTGCCTCGACTTTCTTGACCATTTCGTTTACTGGTAAATCCTCGTTTTTTCCCCCAAGCTGCATATCTCTATAGACAACCTCTTGGTTCCCTATCTATCTGGTAGACAACTCTTCCCCAACAGAATACACAGTAGATGCAGTTAGCCTAGTTTGTGGCTGAGTGTCATGATTTCAAAAGAGGGGAGGGGGGGGGGGGGGGGGGGAGGAGGAGGAAGAAAAGAGAAAGAAGAAGAAGGGGATAAAATAGGAGGGGGAGGAAAGAAAATGAGGAAGGAGGAGGAAGAAAAGGGAAAGAGAGGAAGAAAAAGGGAATGAGGAGTAGGAAGGCATTGGTGGGTTGCAGGCTGCAAAGGCGAGTCATGCCATGTGGCGAAAGGGGGGGGGGGGTTGGGGGCGCTTTAGAAGGGGCCACCTTTGGTATTTAGAAGATGTAGGAAAGGGATTTCGGTTTTTCTATATTTCACGTCATTTCTATTTCACTTCAGGGCTGCTTTCAGTCAAAGTGGAAGTCTCTAGAGTCTTGGATAAAACTGGTATAAAATTTAATGACTATAGGATTGCCTAGAGAAAATCGAGGGCTATATATGGCCGTACCATTTTGTAAAACTTGTTCCCTCACTGCCCCCATTTATCTTAGCTTTCAACAAATTCAGGAGATTTGTGTCATCAAACTTCGCCTATTTATGCCTCGTTAATATAGGCTGATTCAATTATTTTTCTCGTGTTACTTTCTTTATCCTTCTTTGTGTCTTTACCTGTAAAACGTTGATGTGTTGCAGTATTTGTCAAACGTCACATTAAAGTGGTAGTTTTGGAATGAAGAATGCATGGATGACGGCAATGGGATCAAACTTTGGACCCCGAATTAATTTACCCTAAAATAAAAGAACAATGATATTCAACCAGATAAAAAGGTTTACTTACTCTTTACTTACCCAATCATAGCTGTCTATTGCCTATCGGTAGGGCCTAAGTGCAATTCATCGATCGGGCCGGGGTGCAAGGGATGGCTATGATCGGGTCCGTAAAGGTTTCTGTCTGGTTGTATAACTACTTTACTGCACACTTAGAAGTTAGAAAGTTAGATCCGTTGGAGCTACAGCTATGGCATGACATCATCCAAGGAAATGGGTTGAACAAAACAACCAAATGGAGAAAGAACGATTCCATCCCAAGTGCAGCGCCAATAGAACAAAACAACCAAAATTTCCTCTTTTGGAAATTTTTTTGGAGGACTTAGTGATAGATCCCCGTAACAAGACTATGTTTAGAGTAGGTCCCAACAAAAAGGTTTCGAAGAAAACGTGATTCCATCCCAAGTGTAGCGCCAATAGAACAAAACAACAAAAATTTTTCTTTTGGAAAATTTTTCGGAGGACTTAGTTATAGGTCTCCGTGACAAGACTTTGTTAAGTATAGACCCCGACAAAAAGGTTATGCTGTTATAGATCCAAATTAAAAGATCAAATTATATTAAGTCTAGCGACTGACAAAAAGACACATATACCCATAGACAATTGCCATATTTATCAAATTACCATGCTGTTAACCAAAGATGTCGCTCCCTTACAGTTTCGACACCAATAATGGAATCACTATTGCCACTATAGTGATTTTATTGTAACTACTACAATGAATTTAGTTGTGGCTGCTATAGTGAAATCACTGTAGCACCTAGTATCATTTCAAATCACTATAGCGGCTACAGTGAAATCACTGTTGCAGCTACGTATGCTAATTTTGATGTAGTTGCTACAATGATTTAAAATATATTCATATTTATAAAATGATACTTAATTTTTCGAGTACCATTTTGAATATTTAAGTACCATGTTAAATCACTATAGCTGCTACAATGATTCACCATGGTTGCTACAGTGATTTCAATGGTACTTAAATATATCAAATAGTACTCAGTGCTATAGTGACTTCATTATCGCAACCATGGTGAGGGGCGTAGGTGGGGGCGGAGGGGGCGGTTCCGACGAGTGGGAGGAGGAGTTGGAGGGGGCTTCGGGGGAGAGGAAAACGAAGAGATAGAAAATATGGAAAATGATTAGCTTTTCACCTACCTTGATTTGGTGGACTATGAGATCGAGAAATAATCTTACAAGCAAGCTAAGTGACTATACCCAGATTACCCCACAGCTCCTAGGTCCGTGACCCCTTCCTTAGGTGAAGTAGAGACGTCTCTCTCACTTCATTGGTGCTGCTGGTAGATCCCTTGCGCCTGCTTTACTCCTCTTCACAACTTGCCCTCACCTCAAGAGAGGTCTCAATGTGAGCGTCGACGCCGATTGGTGCTCTACGTGAACGACGCCATGAAGCGCTCTCGCAAGAGCCTTCCACAAGTAGTGGGAACATACAAGTGTGTGGATGAAGAAGGAGAAAAGAAGCTCGATCTTACATAGTGACTAATGTAAATGATTATTTTGATCTCATAAGAGATATAGATTAACCTTTAGGAAACCCATGTATGCTAGCAAAGATCAGGACAATAACCTTCAAGAACTAGATGATGATATATGTGTTGGATGACACCATATATAGATCTTAAACTAGCATTGTCCTCTCTATTTTTTGATGATCTCAAGGTATTGGAAGGCACTCAAGAAACCATACAAAGGATGTGCACACTCATCATGGATATGGATCTAAGGTAGGTTGGAGAGAGGAGGAGAAGGGAAGTCGAAAGAAGGTGGAGTCCAAGGATGGACTCACTAAGGCCCTAAGGATCTCTCTTCTAATTCATCAGTTAGGCAAAAGGCTCATTAGATGCTAAAGGACAGTAGGGGTGGACAATAGGCCACACTAATCCCTAGAGGATTAGCAAAGGATAAGGATAAGACCTTAATTAAGTATCCTAGTACAGTCTTGTCGTGCACACGACTTTAATGTCGTGCGCACGACTTTAATGTCATGTGCACGATCACCATGTGTCATCCTCTAAATGGTCAGTTTAGCACGATGCCAACCAACTCTAGTATTCGAGAAACTTCTAAGGTTCGGTCGTGTACATGAACTAGCATCGTGCTCATGATCAACCACGTGTCAATCTACCACTGGACCGTTCCATGTTGGTTAACAGCTGGACATCAAATCCATAGCTGCCGCCTGGGATCGTGTGCACGAATAAGATGTGAAGTGCACACGATAAGGTCGGCTACACATTTAAAAGTCTACAAAGCATGGTCGTGTGCATGATAGTAAATCATGTGCAAGACTAACCTATGTGCATCCGCAAAGAAGCTAGGGCATCGCCCTATATTCCTAGCAACCAAGTGATGAAACCAGCCATACATAAGTGATCATTCAAGATATAAAACTCTCACAAGTCTTTAAAATGATTTTATGGAATGTTCACGTATGCAAAAGAATCGAATGAAAAAGATAATGTGTGTGTGCTAGCTAATCATGCACCCTAGCAATCTTATGCTCGTGAGACAATTCAATACCTAATAGTAAGAAGTTATACCTTGCATGTCTAAACATTTGGGAATAGAAGGTAGTAGGCATGTCGTAGCCGCAACAGAATGTCTTTAATACAAACGGGCCAAACTTAGACTCCACCCTCCTGATTATAGCTCATAGCTAAAACAACACCAATGAGATGGGGTTTTAGACACTAAAAACATATGTCAATTCAATGAGACATTACCACTCTCCCCCAAACCTGCATACATCCATAACAAGTTGACCTCCTGAATGACAACCTCACAAATCTCTCTCTCTCTCTCTCTCTCTCTCTCTCTCTCTCTCTCTCTCTCTCTCTCTCTCTCTCGCAAGACTCTAGAAGAAAAGTGACATCACCTCCCTTACAAAATCTCAATCCCCTATTCCGAGGGCATAGACCTCCTTTTATATGTTCTAGAAACAACAGTTGATACACTCAGCGGAGGGCGGAATTGATGGCGCACCTTTGTAGAGTCCATGGTCGTTTCGCGAGAATAGTAACATGTTGCCTTGATGGCGCACCTTTGTAGAATCCATGGTCGTTAAGCGGCATGGATGCAGAAATTGTTTCCTTTATTTTATTTTCTAGAAAACTAAAAGAACAGAGCCTAAGTACATGCATAATAAATTATTATTTTATATCAGGTCCCTGGTTAAGGAATAGTTTTGGCTTGGGGTTCTTGTTGGCTTTTGGGCCTTCACACCATGTCTGAGTAACCATGTGAGCATATCAATCTCTAAATCAAAACTTTCAAACTCTCCAGATGGATCTCAATATTCGCCGGATTGAATGTAAAAATGGTATGTGTGAGATGTGCCTATCGTGACAATGTATAGAATAGATCAGATACATCCTGACCGTTCCCTATTGTGTACCGATGCATCTCAATCAATAGATTGAATATAAAAAAGTATAGGTGAGATGCACTCGCTTGTTGTGTGGTAAAGATAGGATGAATCTTGATCGCTGCGTATTGTTTAGGTATGCATCTGGACCGTCAGATAGAATATGGGTGATGCAACTATTGTGGCTGTGTGTAAAGTACAAATCAAATGGTCTAAATGCACCTGGGGCATCCCTGCGGTACCAAAAATCTTCCCGAAGCATTCCATGCGTGAACAAAAATTAGGGAGGGACTTAATGCTAAAGGTAAACATTGGCTGTCCATAACGTTAGGGGAGAACTGTTTGAGGAACTTAACATTTTTTTTTTATTTTTTTAATAAGTAGCAAAGAGTGATAATAGTTCTTGAGTAATTAATAAAAATAAATAGCAAGTAAATACTAATCAAAAAAATTATAACCAACAAAGGACTAATTTAACACCAAATCGGCTCAGAGCGTCATCTCCTTTTCCCCCCTAGGGTTAGGGTTTCGTCGAGGTATATCTCGGCCTCCTCGGACGCCGCCGGTAATTCCGGGAAGGCCGAGGACTTGGGTCTGCTCTTCTTTGGGGGTGAGATCTGCCCCCCCCCCCCCCCCCCCCCCCCCCCCCTCCCCCCTCAGCGTCGGGGGCCAATTTCTCGCCTGGTGTTGCGGGATAGTCAGATCTAGCCCTAGCATCGAGGATCTAGCTCCGTCAGTGGATGTTTATGACGCCTCGTTGGGGCAATGAGCAGTCTACTGGCGGCTGATGGCGATGGTGGTTCAGAGGCGCCGATGCGGCTCTGATCGTTTCTCACCGCATTGCTACAGTTGGCGGTTGGTCGTCTTTCTTGGTTACCTTTTGTGTATGTTGTTGTCTCTGTTTTTCTTTCCCTTTTGGGAGCTTGTTCTACATCTCACCATGTGTGGAGAGGATATGGTTTTTCCTTTTTTAAGGCTAGGTTTCAGATGCGAGACGTCTCATTGTTTGTGTGCGCCGTATATTGGTGCTCCCCCCATCGCTGCTGGTGACGGGTTGATCTCTAGCCAAGGGGATATTTTTCTCAGCTTGCACCAGCATGTGGCATCTTTCGGAGGTCCGATTGTGACCTCTCCTTTTAATGAAAAAAAACAAAACAAAACAAAACAATAGGAAAAAAAAAAAAAGCCAAAGTCAAGGGTTAGCATAACTGATACAAAGTCAAATTTCCATATATAAGAGAGAGAGAGAGAGCAATGCTTTCAAAACCGGACCGAAAGGCAAACCGATAAGGGATCCGGTTTGGTCCAAATTGGTTCAAACCGATGGTTCAACCGTTTGAACCGCATGAAAATATGTTTTCTTCTAATAGATATGTTACGAAGAGAGGGGGAGAGAGAATAGTGTATTATCTCATTGATCTCTCTACATTACATAAGACTACCTCTCTTTATATAGAGAGAACTCACACCATAATGTTACACAACCGAGGTGGGACTAACCCAATACTAACACACTACATCTAATACCCCCCGTCAAACTGATGTAAGGTATAAACCGACATCAGTTTGCTTAATAAAAGAAAGGAGAAAGAAAGAAAAAAAAATACATCAAATAACCCTTTTTTTTTTATGCTGAAAGGTAAAGATAGTGCCAGGACGACCTGCAAGCAAGTCGTCCTGGAAACCCGATTGACCTGCAAGCAGGACAACCGGGGAAACCCGGCCAACCTGTAAGCAGGTCAACCGGGGAATTGGCAATGATCACTAAGGATCGGAGCGAAAGAAACCGACGGTGATGGAAGCCGGCAATAACGGAGGCCGAAAGGAGAGAGAGGCTAAGAAAAGATGTGAATGCGTGAGACCTCATAAGAGGCAAGCACCCGGCCGAAGCAAGTACTTGACACCTCTTAGAAAATCTCAATCATCACAGACAAAGAAAAAAGGAGAAGAGGAAGAGTCGTAGCGTTGATAGGGTCACATAACCAAGGAAAGGAAGAGGATCCGAAAGCCGGCACAAAACAAGTGTGACCGGAACTAGAGATGATCAAAAAGCCGGCACAAGACAAGTGTGACCGGAACGAGAAAAGATCCAAAAGCCGGCACAAAACAAGTGTGACCGGAACTAGAGAGGATCAAAAAGCCGGCACAAGACAAGTGTGACCGGAACGAGAAAAGATCCAAAAGCCGGCACAAAGTAAGTGTGACCGAAACTAGAGAGGATCAAATGGTGCAAGGCGGATCGGTAGGGCGCAGAGCGCAAAAATACCAAGGCGCAAGGGCACAGAGCGAGGCGATGGGACATGCGAATCGACAAAGCGCAAGGCGCAGCGGGCTGACTGGCAAAGTGCCGGGCGCAAGGAGAATGCAAGTGGCGAGGGGATGGCCGGGAGAGCCAGATCGAGCCCCCCGTGCTACTGTGCCGGAGACAGGACGCGGGTGCAGGAGGTGGAGCGGCAGCTCGAGCACAAGGTCGCAGAGAGAGCGCAACAGATGCGAAGAGCCGGCCAGGTACGGAAGGGCCGGATCGGGTGGCGAGATGCTATGAGCACAGGATTCAGGCAACGCAAAGGGCCTGGTAGATGATTAGGAAGCAAGGGAGCACAGCACGCGGGTCAAGCAACATGAGCTCCCCTTGCCCGACACGCACGCCCTTCGACTCCAGATCCGATTCGCACCGGACCCAGCCCGCTTAGACGGCTGTGATCGGGTGCAAGGGCCATGCGTGATCGGATCGGGATGCATGGACGGCAGCACTAAAGCACCGAATCCCATGAAAAGGTGCGATACTATCAGCACTAAAGCATCGGATCCCATCAGGACTCCAGTACTAAAGCACCGGAGCCCATCAACGGGTGCGATCATACCAGCACTAAAGCATCGGATCCCATAAGACTCCATTACTAAAGCACCGGATCCCATCAACGTGTGCGATCATACCAGCACACAACCGAGGTGGTAGGTGGGACACACAGTGGTAGGTGGGACACACAACCGAGGTGGGACTCATGTGGGGACACACAAGGTGTCTCATGTGAAGCGACGGACGGCTGTGATCAGCTAAAGTGGATGGAGGAGAGAAAGGAAAGAGAGAGAGAATGGAGGAGAGAAAGGAGGGGGATCGGATCAGAGAGAGAGAAGTCCGGGAGAGAGCGAGAGAGTCGGAGACGGCGAAGAATCCGGAGATCCGGCCGGCGCGGGCGCAGGGCCGGCGGGCACGGCTCGTTCAGGCGCGGGCGCAGGGCCGGCGGGCACGGCTCGTTCAGGTTGCTCACGCATCCGGCCGGCGCGGGCAAGGTGTCGATCTTCCCCTTCGCCTCAGGCGCAGGTCGGCCGATGTCGGCGAAGGCCTCACGGATCCGAGCGCAGTCGAAACTGACGATGTTGTGGCCGGCCCACACCCTTCCGTGGAGGATGGCGTTGACGTTGTCGGCGACGTCGCGGAAGGAGGGGGGGGGGGGGGGGGCGGAGGCGACGGAGTCGGGGGTGATTCCGTGAGTCGGAGACGGATGAGGGTGGAGGAGCTGCCCACCTCCACCAGCCGGCGGGGGCACACCAGGATGGCCCCGAACTCCAGCAGGGCGTACCTCGTCCCCGCCGCCCGCGACGGGATCGTCGTCTCCACGTCAAAGAACGCGATTTCCGCCGCCGCCGGTGGTGGCGCCTCCATCTCCCCGCACTTTGCTCGCTGGCAGCCGTCGTCTGTTTGCACGCCTACATAGCAAATGGGGTTTACTTCCTCTCAAGAGCCCTCAAGAGACGAAAAGAAAAGAAAAAATTTTATTTTCTTCCCGGCCTCCTCGATGTCGTCGACGACGACCGAGGAGGCCGAGGCCGGAGTGGAGAGCGTCGAAACCCTAGGCGAGGGTTGGCTCTGATACCATGTTACGAAGAGAGGGTGAGAGAGAATAGGATTGGGGAGAAAGACTCCTTGTATTATCTCATTGATCACGTTACATTACATAAGACTACCTCTCTTTATATAGAGAGAGAACTCACACCATAATGTTACCACAACCGAGGTGGGACTAACCCAATACTAACACACTACATCTAATAAGATATTTACTAAATTCTTCCATGAAAGGTTTGATTCCTGGGTTAACAAATGAACCGGTTTATTCAAAGATCGAACCGAAACATGTTCCGGTTCTGGTCTAAGCCGATCGAACCGCTCGGTCCGGTCCGGTTTTCAAAACAGAGAGAGAGAGAGAGAGAGAGAGAGAGAGAGAGTTCCATGATGAATATATATAAGTGACTAATAACTTGAACAAGTGACCCAATCAACAAATTAATTGTCATCAAGAGGAAACCATCTTAAATTATCCTCAAAAACTGAAAAAAAATAAAAATAAAAATCTAAACATAAAGAAGACAAAAGAACCCAAAAAGCCCTAAAGAACTGGGCAGCCATCAACCACAATCCCAGGGGCTGTAGGGCAGTGAGCCAAAGGGCAGTGGTCATCCAAACTAGCCCCCCACCAGTTCACCCCATTGATGTCCCTAATCTGCAGCGCAAAGTAGGTGAGCACCGCCATGAACGCCACCCCAGCATCCAGCCCAGCCGACAGCACGTAGTTGTGCCTAGCCCACCACCCCTTGTACCTCCTGTACACGAAGAAGTTGAAGAACACCCCCACGATGCCCCACGTGATGTAGTTCACTGATCGGGCGGGGGGCATCATGGCCGTCGCCCCGATGATCACCGGCATGTTGATGAGCTTGATCCACTTCTTCTCCGGGAGCATCCGGGAGAGCAGCCACACGGGCACGGGCGCGAGGAGGCCGAAGAGGAAGAAGTAGTTCATCCGGGAGTAGAGGCCGAGGCGGCCGAACATGCGGAGGGGGCCGACGACGCCCCAGATGATGGACGCGTTGTAGAAGACGTCGTCGCCCGGGCACGTCCACGGGCTCCCTTCCGCCAGCTTCGAGGTGTCGCAGATGTTCTCGACGCTCGTGAGGAGCCACCACGCCGTGCCGAAGTAGACCAAAGACGCCACTACCGTCCCGACCAGCTGGTTTTTCAGAATCAGGCGTACACCAACTTGTGTATGTCAGTGATCATGATCAATACTAGACCCTAAGGCCCAATCTGTATAATTTGTATTTATAGAAGTAAAGTAAAGTACATGTTCTAGCATCTCGAATGATTTTGTGAGTTATTGTCGAAGAAAGATAAAATGGTAACATATTATATATGTAAGACCCTATTTATATTTATAGAAGTATAGTAAAGTATAGTAAACTATATGTTCTGGCATCCCGATTCCCCGAATGATTTTAAAGAGGTTTTTTTTAGATGGACTTAGTGCGCCGTCTCTGACAAAAAGATCTTTTAAGCCTAAGTCATTTGAAATGTTATGGGCGGAATTGTCCTCCACATCATTTTAAATTTTCTTTTGAAATACCACCACTCCCCCAGGGCCCCACTCCCCCGCCGCCGTCGGACCTTACCGAACCCCCCCCTCTCCCCTGCCGCCGCCAGGTCTAACCAAACCCCCTCTCCCCCTCCGCTTCTGGACCTAACCGAACCCCACCCCCCCTTCCCCGCGATTGCTGGACCTAACAGAACCCCTGTTGCCGCTGGACTTAACCGAACCCCCCCCCCCCCCCCCCCCCCAAACCTAATCTACAGGCCAGGTGATGAACCCTAGACCTAGGATTTCTTAACCTAAAATCGAATGGTCGAGGTCGCTGGGGGTCGAGGTTGGGGTCGTCGGGGTCAAGGTCGAGGTCGGGGTCGGAGTCGCTGAGGGTCAAGGTCGCGCCGTTGCTCTCGCTGTCGCTGTCACCCGCTCGGGAAAGAGATAGAAGAAGGTGGGTTAGTATCGGGTTTATCATGAAAATGCAGGGACCTTAGGCAAAATGAAACTGCCTAACGTCCTGTTCACAGGATGGATCTGTTTTCAAGGACCTTAGGCACATTAATCCTTTTTTTTTTAGAGAAGATGGAATCCATATAATATGGGAGGGGATTAGGCAGACCCCAACTTGTGTCTTATAAATAGAAGTAGCATACATACTACATGAACTCAAGAGAGTTGAGCTCTAATAAAGCCCCAAAACCGTAAAACAAACCTAGCCCAACCTATAAGGTTATAACCCAGACATGGTCTCTAAATCAATGCCCAAACCCTAACATGCAGGAAACAATGTTCTCATTTTTAAAGCAATTGTTAAAGAAGATGAAACACGAATATAAACTATATTAGACCCCAAGGCCCTATTTCTATTTCTAGAAGTAAAGTAAAGTACATTTTAGTGAAATTTTAAAAATCCAATCAAAATGTGAGTAACTCTAGTCTTATTCCACTACATTTGCACTTTTCACTTTACTTTATTTTTGGGAAATACAAACATAGACCTAAGAGTGCAATTCACCTAACAGAACAAGTTTGAGAGGGTTAGCAGATCAGGGTTATCATTGGAATGAATGATCTGATGGCTAAGAATCACCTGGACTAAGAACATGGACTTAGGAGGGACCTTCATGTAGTGGCCAAGCTTGAAATCTTGCAGAAATGTCACAGCCTGTGACATGCTTATGTACCCATAGGTCTTGAATGTAACATTGGCTAGAGGCTTCCCAGGGTATAGGTACCCAATAATCAGCTCAGTGATCACATTTAAACCTGGTTGCTGCACAATTTATCAAAAAAAAAAGAGGAAAATAATATTAATTTTGCTTTCGGTGAGATCCGATTGGTTTCCGGCCCTTCGATTAGAGGATATAATACCTGATTTGTGGTGGCCGATATGACCCCGATGGGTAGGGTGAATAGCAAGGCCAAGGCGCACGCGAGCAAGATCCCCCAGTAGGGGAGCTGCAGCTGCTTGTTGAAGCCCTCGCAAGTGAGGAAGGAGAGGGCTACCATGAGGACCAAGATGACGATGAACCACCACTGCGGGACCTCCTCGTAGTTCTTCTTCATCAGCCTCGTGTGGACGTCTTCGTACTTGTCGTGCGCCCACGATGTGGTCTGGCGCCACAACCTCATGATCGATCTGCCATGTGATGGTCATAGGTCAATGTTATCGAAGCAATGATAATCTTACCCCTTGTTAAGAAATCCTATTAACCAATTATAGGATAAATCGTGCACTTTGCCTCACTTAACCTCCTTCAAGTTAAAAACCGAGGCACGAAAAAAATCTTGAAGGATCGATATATGCCAAAATAGGTTGCATATGGCAATCAAAGCATAAGTTTGTGCTAATCTATGTAAATATTAAACAGAAATTTCAGGAGTTATTACATAAAAAGGCTAATGTTATCGAACTATCGAAGCAACGATAATCTTACCCTTGTCTAGAAATCCTATCAACCGATCTGATTAAATTATAGCCCCTGACGTTTCACCCGAATTCACTTACCCCCCTTCAAGTAATCTTGAAGGGAGTTAGTGATTTCGGGTGAAACTATAAGGGGCAAAGTGCAATCAAAGCATAAGTTTGTGTTCATCTTTAAAAGTTTTATCTGATTTACTACAAGAAATGGCAAGAAATTAATTTTATGTGAAGGATATATGCCAACATAGGTTGCATATGGCAATCAAAGCATAAGTTTGTGTTCATCTATGTAAGTATCAAAATAAGAATTTCAGGAATTATTACATAAAAAGGCTAATGTTGTAAATTTCAGGAGATTTACAAAAATCAAATTTAACTTGGTTAAATCTTATTTGTAAGAAGTTAAGAACTAAGAGAATTAAAGCGCGCAATTTCAGTAAATCGGATAAATTATAATCAGATTTAGTAATTGAACCAAATTTTTACTGATATATAATCCAGTCAAGTATGTATAAGATTACCTCCCATTGAAGAGGGCCACATGAGAAAGAGTTGCCATCAGGGTAGCAAAGCTGAGACCATAAGAGTAGGCGAAGAAGATGCTGAGATTGACGGGGCTGTACCGATCGTATTCCTCGGAGTTAAACGTGAAAGTCTTATCGTTGATGATCCGAGAAGTGTTGTAACGCTGCCCGTTGAGGTCGAACACATGGGAGGTGAAGATCGGGAACCGCCTCGCGTTGAAGGAGTTGGTCCAGTATCCCAAGGGTGTGAGCACCCACATTACAATGGCGAAGCCCGCGAGCATGTTGAAGATCGCAAAGGCGGGGGTCGCCAGCGGGCTTCCTAGGAACCCCGCTGTGGTCGACCAGTCGAAGCCAATGGACCCGATGCCTAGGCCATCGATCCCGGAGCCGATCTGCTGAGCGGTGATCGACTTCTTCCATATCCAGCACACGAAGGAGAGGGCGGTGATGGAGGGGAAGAGGTAGTTGGGGACGATGTAGTAGGCGAAGCTCGCGATGAGGACGGTGAGGAAGAACTGCTGCCTGCTTAGCCCCCCCTTGGGCCTCCTCTCCTTCTCATGCAGAGCCCTGGGGAATGGCGATGGAATCGACGGGTGAGATCGAGTTGCGTGAATTAGCGCTGATTGAAACATAATATTCAGAAAATTAGAGGATAAATCATAAACCTGAAGAGGGAGACTTGGACAAGATTGGATGGCCACCACATGTAGGGGGAGTCCACAAGGTACTTCCTGAATATACCAGCCCAACCATATCCAAGCATCTGAATTTCATCAAACACAAGAAGGAAACCACAAAAGGATTAGTGTTTTTTTTTTTTTTTTTCCAGTGATAAGATTAACATATAGAAATTAATTAGTCGATAGACAAGTAATGTGAATTACAAGTAATGTGAATTATGGAGCATTTTGGATAATTGATTCAGATGCTAAAGTAAAATCATTGTAGCTGCTACATTGATTTCACTGTAGCACCCTAATTTGTACTTTATATACAACCGAATTTATACTCAATTATCTGGAATTGATATCACTGTAGCTATAAAACTTGGAGTATAAATTCAGGATTAGTGGAGTATAAATTCAACTGTAGCAACCGAAGTTATACTACGAAATATTACTGGTGAAATCACTGTGGTAATTAACCATGGAGTATAAATTAGATCTAGCAGAGTCTAAATTCATTTAATACATTAGGGTAATGGTAGGGGTTGATCATCTAACAGGGGGTTAATGTACATGTGTCTTTTCGGGCTGGGTCTTATCTCGAACCAAACTATTGTCAGGGATAGTGCTTAAATGCATCTTCTATAAAGTGTTACAAAGAGAGTGTAGCTAGAGAAAACCTCACCTGTGTTGTCATGGACAACAATAGAGCTGCCAAGGGGTGAATGCTTCTATGGTAGAAGGCCTTCACTATGGTGATAATGTTGACGGCGTAGACCCCGCCCGCGCCCGAGTTCGCGAAGATGGTGATCAGCACATGCTCCTTGAGGTTGAAGGGCCCCGGGTTCATCGAGAAGGACCACTTCGTGAACGGAAGTCGGATGTGCCGGGTCGGTAACGTCACCGCCATCAGCTTTCCGAGGGGGAGGACGACGATCTGGGCGCAAACCGACGATATATCAATCTGGTTCTGTCGGAAGCCAAAGAACTGGTTCAGGAAGGATAGGATCACGCACGAGGCGAGGCCCAGAACCCATGTTCGGAACGTCAGCGCCGGGACCGTCGGGTCGTCGGTGATCGGGACGGTGAGCCTCACCTCCTCGATCGGGTGATCATTTACCTCTGCTGCAAACATTTTCTATAGTACTGTTAGTGAGCTGATCAAACCTTAGTTTAGTCGTCTCGAAGGTTTGGGGTCCAGCCATCGACGCCTGTTATTTCCGTCCGAAAGGACGGTTCTGGATTGTCAAAATCTACAGGGCACTCGGTGAACCCAAGGGTGGCTGCCAGTATAAAGGCTGGGTGATCGATCGGGTGGGGATAGGTGTCGATGATTGGACCCCAAACCATAGTGATCGACTTTTAATTCCCTCAAAATTTAGAGCAGTATCATAGAAGTAAAAGATTAACTAGTTTTTAATAAACACAACCCAAAAATAGTTGGGTGCTCTTGGTACCCAAGAACCAATCGGACTATCGGATCTAATTGATTTTGGATCCAATTAGATTAGTGGGTCAGGTTCGGATTCTGATCCAAACAGAACTTCGGCCGATCTTAAAACCCTAGATATCATTAGCGAATAGGTTTAATGGATAAACACAAGTAACGGACCTTATCCCATCAACATCGTTTGAATAAACCCTAAACTGAAACAATCACACGATCATGGTGGTTGTTAAACCCTAAAATAAGAAAGTAATCTGTTGATCCAAAAAAAAAAAAAAATCATATAAACATTGTGAGATAATTGTGAAGCCTTCTTACTGATGTCATCAAGGAGATGAGGGGATGATGTTGGGATTTAGTCCCACATCGGCGGACGACCTTCCCTTAAGACCCAGTTTTTAGTCATGAGGTTAGGGTATCTACAGATGGTATCAGAGCAAGGTTGGCCCATGTCCATGCCTGCACCTCAGGTATCTTTGCAGGGCTCGTGCCTCTCGAGCACCGTATTAGTCCCTCGAACCCACATGAGGCCAGGGAGAGTTGGCTTCGCTCCCAAACCTTAATGGGGCCGATCGATCATGCAAACCCTAAAACTTGTGCTCGAGGGGGGCCGGGGGAAGGCGAGGGTGGCGGCGGCGGAGGGTATGAATAGTTCTGCACAGAAAATAAAGAGGAGGAGTTGATTTACCTGGTTGGTTGGAAATAGGGAGCACAGCTTGAGTTGAGCCCATGGCGTCGATTCTCTCCCTTCACAACTCAGAGAGCCCTTCTCTCTGAGAAGTGGGAGGTAATAACCACAGTACTACAATGCTATGAACACGACATGTTCATGAAGACTCTCTCTCTCTCTCTCTCTCTCTCTCTCTCTAAAGTCTCCCTTCTGTCTCTCTATATATGATATGAGACCATGTAATACTACGTACGTGGGTGTTTGACGGATTTCTCTCTCTATATCTCTATCTCTCTCTGAATCTATCTGAATCTCTCTCCGAATCTCTCTCTCTCTCTCTCTCTCTCTCTATCGGTCTTTCTCTCTCTACAAATATAATATGCTCCAGAGAGTCGAGACCATGTAGTCCTACTTTGGGTTTGTTTAGGAGTTGTTACAAATCCAGGTGAAACCCCGGTTTCGCGTGGACGTTGACACCAAACCGTCAATTCTGTTGACCAACCTGGCAGGTGGGCCAACATTAATCTCCAACCGTTGGATGCACCTTCGTAGGGCATCAGAACAGGTGCATCGCACTCGAGTTTGCAGGCTCATCCAAGGGTTCACATTGGAGGGTAGCCACGTGGGTCAACAAAGTTGCTCTCAAACCTCTGATGAGGAGTCCGAAACTTTCGAAGGAACGGCCCAATTTCTAAGGCCCAGTTAGCATTTTCCCAGCGAGTCACATGAGTAGGGAGCGGGCCCAAATTCAAGTTATTTTTCAAATCAACGGCCCAAATTCTAAGGCCCAGTAACTGAGAATTATTGGGCGGCATTGTAAGGCCCAAATTTGTTTTGATGTGGTTCATCCAAAATTAGGCTACACCCATGTGACCTAATCCAGTAGTAATCATTGTTATATATCAATAACAAGATTACATCAAGAGCAAAAACTCATCAAGTCATTACTCTCCCTTTTGTCCAAGGTGGATCCAAGGGTTCACATTTTTCGGTCACGATCTTCAAACTTTTTCCAAGGATTAATATGCTTCACATTTTTCGGTCTATCTGGCCATCCCCGGTTCATTGCCCGTTGGCGATCTGCCACTGGCTTGCTACTACTAGTTCATTGTATCTAACACCCTCACACCCATCGCTCCGAAACCATTGCATATCAATTTGTTTAGCAGTTGCAAATGTTGGCGCCTTTGTACGCTATTGCATGCAAGTGTCTCTGTGGTGGTTTTTGTCGCTATGTTCGTATGTGTCGGTGCCTCTATCAGCTGCCCATAGATAACTATGTACCTTGTTTTTTTTTTGGTAGTCTTGGTTGGTCATTACATTATGACCTTTAGGTCCTCACGAACAAGGGCTGACAGAACATTAGGAAAAGAAGAGGTCCACTCACCTTCGATTGCAGACAATCTAGCCTCCCTAGCCAACCAGTTTGCGGCGCTATTCGCAGTGCGAGAAACCCAACGCACCGTCACCCCCTCTAGGCAATGCCACAACTGCATTCACTCAAGAAGTATAGGGCTATGTTCTCCAGTAATTCCTTTCCTCAAAACTAATGCATCCCTGACTCGCACCGTGTCCGTAAGTATCACCACTTGTCTGCTCCGACGTCGCACCAGAGCCCCAAAAGCCTCCCTTAACGCCCACAATTCCGCGACAAATGCGGAAGAAACCTGACACCTCTTTGCGGCCGCTTCCCGTATCTGTCCGTCAGTGGATGCGAGAACCCACACTCCACTAGCTACTTCCTCCTGGGTCTGAAAAGATCCATCCGTCCACAACACCTCCACCACATCTCTAGTCCATCCCCCCAATATAGTGTTCTGCTTCATGCCACGTATATACTGGCAGCACATCTCAGTACTTTGGTGCACACGATCATGAATAGCACCATTAGTATTTTGGAAGAATTTAGCACATCTATCCTTCCAAATCTGCCATAACGAAACCACCACTACCTCGCAAGGTAGAGGAGAACCCCGCCTATGCTCCTCCTTTGAAATCGGAGTCAAAATATTAACCATGTTGCCTTGAATACCTGTAAGTTCACTGAGTACCTTCCAAAACTTACTCGCTCTCGGGCAGCTCCAGAATAAATGTTCAATATCTTCTTCTAGAACCTCACACCATGAGCAACAACCAAAACCTCACCCGACCCTCAAACGAAGCAAGGCTGTGGTTGGCAGGGTCCTATGGAGAAGCTTCCATAGGAAAACCTGAACCTTAGAAGGTACCCTTAGAGACCACATCAAAGCACCTCTCCAATGAGGTAAATCACCGTCAGTACCCCCACCCCACCCTCTCAGACCCCGGAGTAATTGAACATACTTCTTTCCCAGCCTTGCCTCAGAGTTATTCAAATCCCGAACCCTCCGCACGGATCTCCCCAACCAACTAGAACTCCTCCTTCCATTCCATTGATCCCAATTTTCTATAGTCAGCTGATTCTCCGCTCTAATCCACCTAGCCTCTTCTTGTGGTGCCGAGAAAATAAACGCCAAGGCCGACACCTCCTGTTGTAACTGCCTGTCAACCAAGCTTGGAATCTGAAGACCCCCACTACTCCTACTTTGAGTGATCACCGCCCAAGAAATCAGATTAAGGAGATGCCCCCCAAGTTGTGCCCCCAAAAAAATGCCCGACCTATACCATCCATTTTTTGGAGAATACTCATTGGAAGACCCCCAGCCATCATTAGATGGATCGGCATAGCCGCCATCACCGATTGCAACAGAATCATCCGACCAGCTGGGGATAACATCTTGGATTTTCACCCAGACAATCTAGCCTCCATACGATTGATAAGAAACTGAAAATTTGTGGACAGGACCCGTGTCCCACTAATGGGAACCCCTAAATGATTCCAAGACTTTGACTCTTCCTTCATCCTCAGCTCCTTCAAAATGTGTCTTCTTGTCGCCCCCGGCACGCTAAGAGAAAACTTAACGCTGGATTTGGTTGGGTTTATTCGCAGCCCAGTGCTTCTCTCGACCTGGGCAAACACCTCTCTTAACCCCCTCGCATCCAGCAAAGTATCTCTAGTAAAGAAAATGAAATCATCAGCATAAGCAAGGGTACTTACCGGATGTGGATTTCTCCTCGTTGTGAAACCCTCGATATCTCCCTCCCCCAGGCTGGTATTGTTGCCTGCAAGTATCCATATGGCCGTACATGGTTATGCCCGTCGTAGTGTCTTCATCGTCGGTGCCTCCATCTACTTCCCAATGACAACTTTGCAGCCTGCTACACGCAGGTGTGCCAGCGTCCACACCCATCTGTGTGCTAGCACATATCAATGCCTCCATCACTTGGCCTTTTACAACTTTGTAACCAACCTCATATAGGTGTGCCCGCGACTATGCCTGCATTGGTGTCTTCCTAGGTCAGAGCATATGTCCACTAGTATCTCTCACTTGGCGCCCACACACCACTCAAATCCTCCAGTGGTGGCCTTTGCATATGCTCGACTGGTTTCATTGTTTCAATGCACGTCATCGCACTCACTGATAGCCATGGAACCCACACCCGATGGGTCACTACACTGTCCATCGGCACCTGTGGAGAGACGCTCTCTCTCTCTCTCTCTCTCTCTCTCTCTCTAGCTTTTGGCGTTTAATCTATATGTAGTTTTCCATTCCCTTTTTATAAAAGGCTAGGAGGATTTCAAGGATTGTCTCCTTATTCCCTACTATCACAAAATCACCTTTGGGATGGCCTTTACAAAACAAGACATGATCCAACAATCTCCACCTTAGCTTATAAATGTCGACCACCAAGATTAGGTAAACTACTCGATCTGGCTCTAACCTGCTCACCCTGAATTTGGTTTGCTCCTGCTCCCCATGGAACACTGTGCCTAACTTTGATACCTTTTAATGCATATACTAACTCATGCACGATAGCATATCGAAGAGCTACCAGGAGCAACCAAGTCAATATCCAAAGAGAGAGAGAGAGAGAGAGAGAGAGAGAGAGAGAGAGAGAGAGAGAGAGAGAGAGAGAGAGAGAGAGAGAGAGAGGTCAGCAAATTTTATTTTTATTGTAGCTAACCCAAAATCAGGCAACACCGATATGACGTAATCCATATTATATTTCATTAACGAGATTAGCTCAAGATCAAAAAAAATTCAAAAAGATTTCAATCTCTTCCATATATCCGTACACTACGATGGTCGATGATCTACTGTAATTCTCTACTGCTAGTATTTTTCATTTAACACCCTTGCATCCGTTGCTCCCAAATGGTTTGTATGGTTCGTAGGCTCAACAGAGCTTTCACATTTTCCGCGACATGTCGTCATCCCAACATGATCAACCAAGACTCCAAAAGCATGGAGATGTATTTCTGCATATTCAATTTTGGGTGGGCTATCTACAGCCCACGAATTACCTTAGGCAGTCCTAACTTTCAAAATTGAAAAAACTACTTAATATATCCTCGTTACGTCCTTACTCTTTTACTAAGGGCAACCCATGCCAATTGCCTGCCTCTGTTGCCCTTTGCCCCCCCATCGTCCTTTTTCCTCCCCTTCTTCCTCTTCTTTACCTCCCCACTCCTCCTCCTTTTTCCCTTCTTCCTCCTCTTTCCCTCCCTCTCCTCTTTTCCATCCCCTTCTTCCCCATCCCCTTTGTCCTCCTCCTCCTCTTGGAATTAGCAACTCTAACACTCAATGCCAAGTGTACCTTCTGTGCATTCGGCCATAGAGGTCAAATGCATATGCAATCCATTCGACCATTGGAGGCTGAATGGTATATAGATGCATTCTAATGGCCGAATGATCTGTGGATGCATTCGGCCACCATGGCCAACCGAAAGAACATAAGGTACATTTGACCTGGAATGGCTTAATGTCTCTATTTCCAAGAGGAGAAAAGGAGAAGGTCAAGGGAAAAAGGATGAGGAAAAAGGAGAGGAGGAAGAAGGATGGGTTGTACGGAACCAATGGGCAACGACGGGCGACAATCTGAACGGGCATAGCAGAGAACGAAGAGGGGTTACCCTTAAGAAGGGGCCGCCCTTAGGAAAAACCTGTGTTGCCTTTAATGAGGGCTGCCTGAGGTAAATCATGGGCTGTAGATAGCCCTGCCATTCATTTTAATGCCATGCAACATGTTTTTTCATGATATCTTAACCGTTATACCTTTAATGATAGGTTATGCCCATATCATATGCTCCACTGTAATAACTAGAAATCCATGCAAGAACACCACCAAGCTTTGACAGCATGAAATCCATTGGCTGGAAGGCTCACAACTAAGGCGAGATGGAGGCCCACCGATACAAAGGGAGGAAATATGCCGTAACACTTATTCGAACGACCAAGGCCATGGGTTGCATATGTCTTACCAACTGAGCTACCCGTTGGAGATTTGGCTCACTGTAATGTCTCAACTAATTGTGTAAATTGCAACTGAATTTATTGGCACCGGGTGCGGTTCGGATGCACCAGATTGACGTAATTAATCAAGGCTGCTTCCGAAATTTTTTTTCCTTTTACTTCAGTCTTCCGTAGATGAAGACATTTGTAGTATTCTACTTACAACCCACAAATACTAAAGGCAGCCTAAATCTGAAAAATATCAACATGTCCCCATTTTATCACTGCAGTTTTGTAAAGGGCAACCCACACCCACTGTCGCCATTGCTGGGCCATGTGCAGGCCGCTGCCCGACCCTACCACCGACAACCCACTACTATCGCGTCCTTCTCCTTCACCCACTTCTTCCTCTTGCTCCCTACTCTTTCTTCCTCCTATTTTCCTCCTCATTATCTTTCTCCACCTAAAAATCACGAGACTTGACCATTCCGAGCCGAATGAACTTAACGTGCACTCGGCTTGGATTGGCGGATTGTTGTGATTTCGAGGAGGAGGAATAGAGGAAAGAGGAGGATGAAGAAGAAGGGAAAGAGGAGGAGGAGGAAGAGAGGAAAGAGGAGGAAGAGGGAGGAGGAAGAAAGGAAAAAGGAGGGGGAGGGGGAGGAAGAGAGGCGACAGCGATGGATTGGATGGGACCGACAGCCAACGGCCTGCACGAGCACAACGAAGGAAAAAAGGGGGGGGGGGGGGGGGGGGGGGGGGGGGGTGGGGGGGGGGGTATTCTTTATAGTTTATACAGGGTTTGCCTATGGAAAATAGATGTGTTGCCTTCATAATTAAGCTGCCTAAGGTAAAACGTGGGTTGTATATAGAATTACCTGACGAAAATTGCCCCAACAATACGAAGTTTGTTTCCAAGATACAACCAACACATCTTCATAGTGTGCACGTATCGAGGAAATACTGAAGCACCTACTATTAAAAACTTCAACTTACGATTCCAATCTCCAATAATGCAAGGGTTCCACAAATCAGAATCTACCAAAATTTAATCAAAATCATTTCAGAGACCTGAAATTCTTAGCATTAAATCAAGGATATTCATGAACCCTACAAGCTGCGACAAATGCATGCTTAATCAATAATGGAAGGAATTACAAATGCTAAACCATAATGAAGAATAAAGGGAAGCCGATAAACATGTACGGTCGAAGGAAAATAATTTGTAAGAACAAAATATCAAAGAACTAGATTTAATAAAATGGAAATTATTTTAGTTCCAACATGTGTAAATTTACAGATAATTTCATCATTAAAAGCTTGATCGGAAGGTTATCGCAGCAATCACTTGGCGGACAGCGAGGTTCCATCTGCCATTTCCTCTCTGCATCAGAAACGGCTGATCTGATCAACCAAAACATATCAACAGAAAAAAATTCCACAGGCAATTCTACACCATACACCCAATATACTTGTGCATGGCCTCTACATGTGCCATCCTTCAATAATGGCATCATCTTATGGTAGCCAACTTCAATTATCTGCACCAACTTCTTGAAATGCTCCGCTAGTTCACCAGAATTCTCCGCAAGAACATGACCCGCCTTGAAATGATGAAATCGATTGGCATCCCTCACGACAATTTCTCGTTCAAACAATCTTGATACGAGCTTGGTGAATTCGTGACAGTCACCGCACACCCGAAGGTTCTTGGTGATCCGGATGGATGTTCCCTTATGAGTACGAATCAACCCGAACGCGATGGCGAGTCTCTCACTGTGTCCATGCAACATCTTTATCTTCTCGTCTTCTCTCACGTCATGCAAAACAAATCTAGTATCCGTAACATACCCACCGTCCCTTTCCAATCGCTCTGTTATCTCAGCCAATTTCTTGTAAATTGCCACTGAATCCTTATGAGAGTTATCCCTTGCAATGAATGTATGCACCTTATTTCCCACTTCAATCCAACTACATGCAGGGTCCTTCCTCAATCCCCTCTCCTTCATCCTTGCTCTGACCACCTCTACATCTTTCCATTTCCCCATGGAAGCAAAGGCGTTCGATATGAGCACGTAATTTCCTGGATTTTCAGGCTCCAACTCGATAAGCTTCTCTGCTGCAACTTCTCCCAATTTATTATTCGAGTGGACCCGACAAGCCCCAAGGAGAGCACACCACACCGCAGCTGTCGGTTCGACGGCATCGTTCTTATGAATTTGTATGCTTCATTTATCCTACCAGAACGACCGAGGAGATCAACTGTGCATGCATAGTGTTCTGCCCATGGCTCTAATCCATACTCATTTATCATTTCTTCCAAAATTATTTTCCCCTCGTCTATCAATCCAGAGTGGCTACAAGCATAGAGAAGGGCTAAGAAGGTGACATGATCGGGTACTAAACCATTCTCCCGCATTCTCCGAAATATGTCTATAGCTCTCTTGCCTTCACCATGCATTCCACTAGCATTAATAATAGTTGTCCATAAAATTAAATCTCGGCATCTGACCATATCAAACATTTTGATGGACTTATCTATGTTTCCACATCGAGCATACATATCTACTAGTGCGCTGCTGAGCAACCCATCCATGATGAAGCACCTTCTAGTCAAGAAACCATGAATTTCTTTTCCTTTGCTCAAGGAGGACAAATCAGCAGTAGCAGCTAGCATGCTCACCAGTGCCACAGCATCGGGTTCGACCATCGCTTCCTGCATACCCACAAACAATCTGAGAGCCTCGTTCAAGAGCCCATTGTGAACAGAACAAGATATCATACTCGTCCAAGACACGACATCTTTTTCTTCGATCATTTTGAAAATACGGAAAGCATGATCAACCTTCCCACAATCTCCATACACATCTATGATCGTGTTCTCGAGCACTAGATCTAGAAGACCATGTCTAATGGTATAACCATGGATTTGCTTTACTTGGGAAAGACATGCCAAACCACTACAAGCAAGTAAGACGCTCCCCAAAATCATCGAGTCAACCTTCAATCCCAATTCTTGCATTTTTCCAAACAACCGCAATGCTTCCAAATAGCAAGAGTTCTGAGCATAACCTGCTATTATTGTCGTCCAAGATATAACATCTTTATAGAGCATTTTATCGAAGATTCGTTCGGCATAGCTTACAAAATAGCACTTTGTGTACATGTCTAACAACGTGTTTCCCACCTGCAAATCAGAATCGAAACCTTGTTTTACTGCAAAAGCATGAATCTCCATACCATTCAACAAGTTCGCTATCCGGCCCAGTGCGGAAGCAATACTGATAACCGAGACCTGATCTGGTTTGAAACCCATTTTAAGCATGTGGCGGAAAAAGGCAATAGATTCGTCATATAGATCATTTTGAACATAACCAGAGAGCACTGAATTCCATGACACATTGTCTTTCTCACCCATCTCACCAAAAATGCGGACTGCATCACCCATCCGTCCGAATCTTGCATACATAACAACCAAAGCATTGGCCTCATATATTTCAAATCTCCGGTTAAGTTTCAAAAGCGAGGCATGGATCTCCATGCCCAATTTTAGATGCGACAGTTCAGCACAAGCTTGAAGAACACTCACCGTGGTGTACGAGTTCATCCCTATACCAGCCTCGAGCATTTCTCTGAACAAGGCCAGAGCCTCGCCGAACTGCCCAGCTTGCAAGCATGCTGATATGACAGAATTCCATGACACAATATCTCCTTTCTCAAGCATCCGTTCGAATAACCCCCTCGACGCATCGGACCGCCCGCACTTTGCATACATTGCGATGAGCGCATTGACCACGAAAGCGGTCGAAACGAACCCACATTTGATCGCCTCACCATGAATCTCACCCCCACAATCAAGATCATCCTGTGCACCACAGGCTTTAAGCACAGAAGCGAAGGTGCAACCATCAGGCGTTAATCCAGACACCCGCATTTCCCGATAAAGTTCTATGGCCTTACAAGGGTGCCCATTAGACGCATAGGCCCCGATCAGCGCATTCCACGCAAAAATAGTTCTGTGGGGAATTTTGTCGAACAACTGCTGAGCGGAGGAGAGATGCCCACATTTCCCATACATGAACATGAGTTTGGTGCAGAGGAACCCATCATTGGAGAGGGAATTGGATGTTAGGATGTGGGTATGGATCTGCTGCCCTTGAAACACAGTCTTTTGGGAAGCACAGAGCTCTAGAATGGATGAGTAGGCTTCTATGGAGGGGAATGGAGCTGGGTTTTGGAGGGATGAGCTGCTGAGAGAGAGGAAGGCTTGTCTGAGGCCTCCTGGGTTGCAAGCTTGGATGAGGGAAGGGGAATTGTTGGGTTTTGGGGTGGGCAGAGAGAGATGGGAAGGTGGGGTTTTGGGAGCTGTGGGGTTTGGGGGGAGAGATTGGAAGGTGTGATGATGGTAGGACAGAGCCATCAACAGTAGTGCCTTGATGTTGTTGATAGATTGCTGATGGGGGGCATTGTGGAAGCTTAGGAGCATCGGGGGTTTGCTATTTGATAATGGGCACCAAAATTACTAGGGCCCCCAACTTTATATGGACACCCTAGTCCAATCAGGGGTGCAACTCAAGCAAGTTGGGTCGGGTTGGGGGTCAATCCAAGTCCAACCCAAGTACTAGAATTTTCAATCTTAATCCAACCCAACCCATCCTCCAACTCGAGATATCCTGTCCAAAGCCTGCCCAACACAAGAATTTTTTTTCAAAAAGATCAGATTGGGCTTGAATTAGCCCAAGTTGGTAGAACGGGTTGGATTGTGCAGATTCGGATATACTTATTTTCAAATCATTGTTTAAAATTTTAACATTTGATGATAAAAAACTTAAGCGAACTTATGTTTGCTAGCACTACTATACAGCTTTTATTGCATTTCTATCCTTGCAATTTACTAGATAATCAAATAATGTATTTTTTTTATAAGCGGGAAACAAATTAATAATATGGGACTAGATGAAAAGGATGGTTATGATTGCAGCCTCTCAACATATGAATAATATCACAAACTCATGAGCACTTGGGTTTGGGTTGGGATGGGTTGCCTGACCCCTTAACCCAAGCCCAATCCAAATTCAACTCGGGTTATTTTTTTTTTAACCCTAACGTAACCTAATCTTCAAATACATCTACCCAAACCTACCCAAAACTCGAGTTGGGCTCGGATTAGGTCGATCCAACTAGCCAAGTTGCAGCCCTAAGTCCAATACTTGTGTTTGTTAGTGTCCTCATTTTGATACGCCACCCCACATGCCATCGCCCCTCCCTTTCCTCATCCACCCCCTGGCTCCAATCGTCGTGGTTGCCTCCCTCCTTCCTCCATCTCCTCCCTTCTCCTCCTCCTCCTCCCCTTCTCCTTCTTCCTACTTCCTTTTTCTCCTTATCCTCCTGCTTCATCCATCTCGTCCTCCTCCCTCCTCGTCGAAACCCTAACACTTGTCCAAGGAGGATTAGCGTACACACACAAAGAGATACCCCCCAAAGAGAATAGATCTTGTATCTCTATACCCCGGAGACAAGAAAAAACCCTTCTCGAAAACCTACGGTCTCCAATGGTTTCCTCTCCCTCTCCATTGATGGCAGCTACCTTCTAAACCCTAACATGGGATGCTCTTGTGCATTCATGATCGCCTAGGTTCATCCTAAGACTGACTATTTATAAACATACATTCGTATCTGACTTGGAGAAGGAATCCCACGAGAAAACGCAGATCGAACCGCCTCACCAGCGTGCTGCCATACCAAGTCATGTGCACGAACTGGGGAGGTCGTACACACAATCTATCCCGTTTTCTCGTCCGACTTTTATGCCGATGTCAGTCATGCACATGACTCTTCCTAGCTGAGTCATTTGCCCCTTGTGCATTGTCTTCTACCGTTCCTTCGCGCATGAATCTTGGAGTTGTATGCGGCTTGTTTGATGCCATATATTTAACAGTGAGCACCAATATTGTGCCTGACCGGCCTCGGTAGTTGGTGTTCGGATGTACTGTTGCCATTGACTGCGGCTGCACACAAATCGCGCACCAGTGGCACCTCCTTGTCGATTGGTGGTGCACCGGTTGTGTAGTGCCAGTGGTGGCGCACTCAGTGCAAGTTTGCTCTTCTGATCTAGCAAAGCTTTGTGTAGATCTTGTGGAATTAGTAGATCCTTTACGCTTACTTGTCATAAGATAATATTTGATTTCCATTCAAACTTCTACACATCGAGCTTTAGGTTCGATACCTTTAAGAGATTTGTTATCATTGCAATCTAATCAAAAACAAAAATACTTGTTCTGATACTAGTTTGTTGAGTCGCGTAATAATCGTAGGCAAGCCCACATAATATAGAGAAAAAAATCCAAATTGATATTTTGATGGATCAATCATAGAACACACTAATAATCTTAAGCATTAGAAGTAAAATGCAAAGAAAATCTAAAAAACAAACACAAAAGTACATAGAGATGCGACATAGATTTAATGTGAAAAATCTATCTCGAGAAAACCACGGGCGAAGACAATTAGACGATCCACCATAACGGAGAAACCAATGACAAGCAACACTCAACTTCAACGAGAAAACCCTAATTTACTCTTTCTCGTCCTCCAGAGAATCTCAACCTTTTCAATTAATTTAACCACACCACGTTTGGTCTCTCAATACCCTTTATATAGTGTAGAGTTTACATCAAAAAAACGGCTCAAACACATAATGACTTGATTTCTGAAGTGGACAAACCGATTGGTCGGCCAGTAGGTCTAATTGGTCGGTTTGGTCTCGATCTAGAAAACTATTGTCACGTGTAAATCCGATCTGTCTCCCAGAATGTATCGCTTCTGTACAAAAATGTTTATCGATCAGATAGAACATGTTACCCGTCGGACAATAAGTTTTCTTGGTTCTCCAAAATTGAGTCAGAACTTAATACGATTAACAAGAATTTTTTACTATTTACAACATGACAACCAGTCGTCTAATTTGGGTTGGAAATCTAACAAAGGCAACTTGTCAAAAAAGAGTTTGCCAAGAAACCCACGATCCTAAGATTTAGTATAGGAAACTGCATTCCTTCTTAAATTATAAACCAACGAGAAGATGTGAAACTACATTCACAATGATAGTCACTCATCCAATTCGACCTGATTTTGGTGTCTATTACATGCGATGTTTGATAAATATTTTACATTAATGCCATTTTTAAGGGGTATTTTTGAGTTATAGAAACCTATTACTCATGTGAAATGATAGTGTCCAATCCCTTTATGAACATTCCCTCAAGACCATCTTGCCTTGTTTGCGCACACTAATCCTGACCGTTGATGTCATGCTCATCATATTATAGAGTTATTAATAATAGTTATTGTCTCTCCCGTTTCTATACTCGGATCTCTTTGAGCCCTTGCTCTAGCACCATATTCTCTAACCGCATGATTAGTCAAGCCAAAAAAAAAAAACATTATCATATCCATTTCAGATCTGCCACCATATTCCTTGTATCAAACTTGTTGGAAAAAAAAAAGTTGCAAGAAACTGCCCATGGTGTCACGCATGCTAGAGATGATAATGAGGCATGATGTAAGTGTATGGCCCACTACACCTTTGCTCTGTTATAAAGCCTCATCTACACCAATGGAGTCTCTCTCTCTCTCTCTCTCTCTCTCTCTCTCTCTCTCTCTCTCTCTCTCTCTCTAACTTTGTGTAGAATCAAGGTAGGAACTACTATATCCGTGAGGCAGGCATAATGTAAGTGCATGGCCCACTACACCTTGCTCTATTATAAAGCCCCATCTGCACCCATTTCTCTTAGCAAGCCATACTCGGCTCATTAGCATTCCCTGTTCGTCTTAGACCCCATATACTTCCAATGGAGGTACTCTCTCTCTCTCTCTCTCTCTCTCTCTCTCTCTCTCTCTCTCTCTCTCTCTCTCTCTCTCTCTCTCTCTCTCTCTCTCTCTCTCTCTCTCTCTCTCTCTCTCTCTCTCTCTCTCTCTCTCTCTCTCAAATTGTGTAGAATCAAGATAGGAACTACTATATCCATGGAACTCTAATCTTCTATCGCGAGTAAATATCGCGGTCTCATTTGCTGCTTGATCATCCACCACCCACAAACCACAATCGTTCGTTTTGCCTGATGGTTGGGGTAAATGTGATTCATCTGCCTGGTAGGGGGGGTAACGAACAACTATTGTTTGCAGGGCCGATGATCAACTGTAACATTTACTTGCGACAGAAGATTTGCATTCATAGCTGTGAGGCAATTTAGCCATGTAAAAAAGATTTCATTCCTTTTTTAGCCTACGCAGGTGGTCGAGCTCAAGGTCCCTCTGCACTGCAAAGCATGCGAGCAGTCAGTCAGAAGAGCATTGTGCAAGCTTAAGGGTAATGGATGGGCCTTCATAAGCCATGTTGCATCACAACACCAAGTGAATCCTCGAGTTACTTCACTATGATTGAATTGATCGCGCATAAAATTACTCATGAACATACTAGGTCTGGGTTCAAATACGCTTGGTCAATACTTACAGAAAACAAAGATTTTTTTTTTGCCAAAGATCGAGCCTTCTTTCTGCCCTCAGAAGCACCGCATTGTTCATGCGGTCACATTTGGCACACAGGGTAAGACAAATCGAGGATTCGATCCTATGAGCGCCCGAGAGGCAAACAACAAGCTAACCATTGGGGTACATTCGTAGTTTACCCTCACATCCTAACACCCGGATCATAAGGAAAGATCCACATGGGATATATTAATACAAAAATAATCATGTTTTGATATTATAAGTCGAACCAAAAAAAAGTTTAAGACTTTGAATTTTCATCTGATCATACATATTTAAAAAAACAAGTTATATATCCTCATGGATGAATATCTACATGCTTCAATGGATATTTAGTCACATACACTTAGTGGTGGCAATCCTTGACCCGACCCGCCAAGCAGGTTTAGGTTTGGCCTAAACGGGTTCGGGTCATAAACGGGTCAACCCGATTGACCCGTTTATTTAATGGGTCGGATTCGGTTTTGTACTTATAACCCAATTGACCCGACTTGACCCGTTTACCAAATGGATCGTGTCAACCCAACCCGACCCGACCCAAGCCAACCCGATCAAACCCGGCCCAATCCGATCTGTCTTGACTAACCCAAAAGGTTTACATGGGTTCTGTTGGCCCAACTCGAGCCAACCCGATCCGACATGACCCGACCCATTTAGTAAACGGGTTGAACGGGTCGGGTCGGGTCAACCCGTTTATTAGACGGGTCGGGTTTGGATTTAAGAGTTTGACCCGTTTATTAAACGGATCGGGTTCGGGTTGAATGCTTTGCCCTTATACCTATGTCTCAACCCGACCCGACCCGACCCATTGCCACCCTTACATACACTTGTTCATATAAATGCAAGATAAATATGCCTTGTACATGATCACATGCTTACGTGTCTGAAATTTTTTGATGCATGCCAGGAATAAAAACAAATGTGTATTATCTTAAGGTTAAATTACATTTGACCCCCTGAAGTTTGGATGCAGCTACAATTGTATCGCTAGCTATAGAGTTTTTTGTAACACTTACATCCCTGTAGTTTCAAATTGTTGACACAATCACCCCCTCGTGAGTCGCAAGGGCCTCACTAGGAGGTGAAAGTGAAACTGATATGTTTTCCAAACTTCAAAAGTTGTAATTGTTACAAAAAGAACTCAAGGGATACAATTGTAACTGCCCACAAGTTTCAGGGGTCCAAACTATAATTTATCCATATCTTAAATTTAATGTCTACAAATTAAATACGGAAGTAAGCAATATCAATTTTGAGAAATGCTATTCAACCCAAAGGTTTTTTCAATTTCGCTCAGCCAAATTGATGTGGCAGCGTGCAACTGATGGTGTAAAAGATTTAAATGGTGCTAGTGGGTTTCAGCCACTAGTTATTTGCTGTCAAGCCAATCATGTTGGCGGAATCGAGAAAACCTTCAGACTGAATAGCATTTCTCATCAATTTTTTGTTGTGTGCTGAAAGAATAACAATGCCTTCAAATATTTGCATCATGATTAATTTACTAAATTAAAATCTTTGACTAATTTCTTCAAGTTGCAACCTTTACAAGAGTTTTTCAAATTCTTTACTTGAAAAAAAAACAATAATTTTTCTACACCTATTTTTGCCACACTTTTTTGGCCACATAAATCAGGTGTATTGGCAGGAGTCACTTGCATCGAGATCGATGCAAAATTGAGCAAGATAACGGTTTTGGGCTACATCAACCGAAACATAGTTCTAAAGGCGGTTCGAAGAACCGGAAGGCGTGTTGAACCGTGGTCGTCCAATGTAATGAACTTAAGATGAAAGTGTGTGTGTGTGTGGGTGCTTCGTCTGTCGCTCGTCTCTCGTCTTCGTTGTTCGTTGCTGCCAGACAGATGCAACTCGTGACCGATGCTTGCGCCCACCATAGCCACATCCGCTGCTCATGCCCTCCTCTGTCACCATTGATCGTGCCTGATCTTCGACCATCTGAGCACCTGCCGCACCCAGCTGCATCTGCCGGCCACCGCAGCTCGAGACTGGAGATGGAAGGCTGATGATGAGGGTGTTCTCGGGTTTTTGAAAATAATCAGAAACCTAATGTTGGCGGGGATATATTGTCGTCCTGCATGTTTGAAATTTGTTATGTCAAGGATTAGTCCCCAATTAACCCTTTATTAAGTAACATGAAGGGAAAGATTAAAGTTGAGGTATGACATTCTCCACAATCAACTGTCATGGATTAGTCACCAATTGCGAATCGTAAAGATATTGAGCCTGATTCTGTTGTACAAAGTAGATCAAAATCTATAATCTTTAGGGTATTTTTGACTTAGGCCCCCACTTTTATGTCAAAATTTGAGTTACACCCTCACCTTTCAAAAAAATTGACTTTACCTCCTAATCCGTCACTTGACCGTGAGCGACTATTATGTCAAAATTTGAATTATACCCCCACTTGTAACTGGTCGTTCACTGCCAAGTACGGATTAGGGGGTAAAGTCAAATTTTAAGAATTGGGGTGTAAGTCAAAAAACCCTAATCTTCAACTATTGTACAATTTGATGAGTGGGGCCCCACGTGATGGCTGGCTTGGATATAAATGGAAGCTGAAATGTTACGAACATTTAAACTTCCTTGTTGTGGATCGTCATCCATGGTGGTTTGTGTGGTGTTACTTTTCTTTTTTTTTTTGGTAGATCAAAGCGGGAGTAACAATACCACATGCCGCAATCATGAGAAACCAACACTCAGGTAGGGATGGGAAGACTACAACCCAGCGGGGATGGAAACACAACAAGCAAGCGGGAGATTTCAAAGAAAGGGGGGTGAGGAGATGCTACAATTGGTAACAAACAAACACCGCTCACCGACGAAACATCCACAAACACCACAGCACCACAACGGGAGTGCACAGATAAAATCCCCAACCAAGGGATCAAAACAAACCAACCACTAAAGATATTATCAAAATCTGGACCACCGCCAGCTCCCGCAGCATGGCCACCTCGAAGAGGAATCACAACATGTACAGGTACCCCGAGCCGCCGTCGAACCCGTCGCCACCGTCACGAACCATCGGTAACCGCTCGACAGAGGTGATCTAGACAATCACCGGCGGAATCTTGACGCCGGAGCCAGATATGCATTCCGCCCCAAGCTTGTACCCCCGTCGCTGAGCGAAGATGTCGATCCAAGCCGTGGTAGCTCTCGCGATCCCATCTAGCAAACACAAAAATGCCGGCAAGAGAGTTACCCTTATGTACAAAGGGGAAAGGAGGGAGCCAAATACCAATCCCACCGCAGCCCTCTTTGAATTTCCGGCCTCTCCGGAGCTGTCAACGACAATCCAAGGAGGCAAAGAGATAGGGGAGTGAAACCCTAACCCTAAAGGAAAAAAGCAATGGGATACTCCACTTCTTAGGGGAGAGGGCCTCACACAGACTGCCTTGATTTAATTGTGTGGTGTTACTCATCGATGCTGGGAGGCTCTGGTTATGGGTAAAGGAATTACTGTTGAGTTGTGTCCTGTAATGTTAGAGTGCATGAAGTCTTGGAGGCAACTAAGAGGGGTTACAGTGCTTTGGGTGTCGCGACGAGTACTAGTGCAGCGCAAGCCACTTGGAGGCAACTACGAGGTGTTACAGTGCGTTGGGTATCGCGACGAGTACTAGTGCAGCACATTGGCTTGTGCGTAAAGCCAAACTAGGGGGAGCTGAAAGTATTTGGGAGGACCTGGTCCCTAATGTAATTTTGGCTCTTGTTAGGGAGGACCTGCAAGTCATTATGTAATGGCCACTTTGATATATAAAAAAATAAAAAAAGGGTTATTTTGATTTTGCCCCCTAAATTTGCCATGAATCTATATTTCATTAATTAGATTTTACCCCACAAAACTAACTGTTCCATCAGCCCACCATCTAAGAGAAAGGGTGAGCTTACGGAAAAGAAACAAAGTTTTGGAGGTTGAGCTGACGGAACAGTTAGTTTTGGGGGGTAAAGTCTAATTAATAAAAAATGGGGGGTAAAGTCTAATTCAAGACAAAGTTTGGGGGCAAAGACAAAATAACCCAAAAAAATGGTGGTTTGTGTGAATCTGATGCAGGATGTCAAGTATTGATGTATTACTCATAGAAGGATTACCTGATTCCTTTCTTGATACTTTGCATTCAACCCTTTCATTTTTTTTTTTTTCCAAATAAGATGGTTTTGACCATTTTATTTGCACTTTTGTAATTTTTTTGTAACTTTTGTGTCGGGGTTTTTGAGCTTATTTAGAGCCCGCAAAACTCTAAAGATTCTGGTAATCATGGTTTCAAGTCATATTATGTTAGTTTTCGGGATCAGAAAGATTTTACATTTTCTTAATAAATATATTTTTTTTTTGGTACTTTGATATTTCTAGTAATTTTGGGATTAGGGTTTTTCTATATGACCTTGGTTTGTAATGGTCGATCGGAAAGTTTTTAGAGAATAAAAAATATTTAGAATCTTCTCTTATTTCTGATTCTTTTGGTATTATGCTGAATCAGCAAGGTATCGATAACCTTTACATGGATATTTGCTTTGTGAAAATCAACAAGATCGAGGAAGGTTGCGTTGGATTTATTATTGCTTGTCATGCTAGCCTCTACTCCACCCTGTAGTATGTATCAGTAGGTATCAAAGCTTGCGCTCGTTTCTTCACCATGCCGCCAAGAAGACGTGGTGATCAGGAAGTCCCCGTGGACGAGTAATACGACCGCGACGACATTACAAGATTGGCGCAATAGATCAAGATACTCATCCTTGAAGTTCAACTCATTGAACTCCAACTTCGCTGGAATGGCCTCCACAAAAATCTGATAGTCTATGCATGAAAAGGTGTCGAGACTGACAATTATATCCAATCCTTAACGTCGACCCAAGCCCTCTAGTTTTTCGGACGAAAATTTGGAGGATGACGAAGTCTCCTACTTCGAAGTTTCTCTTTTTGATGTTGATGTAGACAAGTTAACCTTTCTATTTTTTTTGGTAGTTATAGGCGAGTTACCTAAGGAGTAGTTAGGACTCATCAGTGAGACGGATACGAATTCTGATGATCATCCACCGTGGGAGTTTCAGGGTGTCAATTGGGATTCACCTCCTCTTTTCAATGACGACCCTGAGGAGATAGACACAAAGATATTCGAGCTCGTGGATGTAAGCAATTGTGGAGTTTGCCAAACTTCCCGAGAAGAAGGGTCTCATGCTGACTATGACGATCGATTTTTCCCTTCCAGAGGACGTTCCAAATACTACATCAACAATTCTAATGACGTCATATTAACTCTGCCCATTGTGAGGTATCCTGGTCTCCATCAGTTTTCGTATCCCCCTCAATCTTTGTTTGAAGAATTCATGAAATATTACAATAAAACATCTAACTGGCATTGGTATTCATCACCAGTTGATTCGAAACAAAACCACTGGAACATAGTCGACTTTTCTCAAATACAAGGCGAATGATGCAAGGAGCAACCAACGTATCGACGGATGTAAGGTATTGATGCAACACACATAGCAGAGAACTACCAAGCAGCCCAGAATCATCACCAGTCCAAAAAAGATGGGTCAACATTGCGATTCATACTTTTCTCATTTTTGCTAACTTTTATTTTGGGATTTTTAAGTTTATAAAGACCCTATAAACCTCTAAATACGGATCGATTTTGGATTGGAGTTCGAGTAGACCCGACCCAACAAGAACCAAACTCGTATATTTTAGACAACAGATGTAACAAAGTCCACATTTATTTGTCAATTGGAGGCTACATCACATTAGAACAGAAGGTACCATTATTGTTTTCTAACTTTGAACCAATTATCAAGAGAACCCAACATGTGGTTAAAACCCAATGTAGGCCTCTGACTTTCTAGTAAGCATGTGGTAAAAACCCAATACCTATTATTATTTTAGACCAACTACTGCCCCGAGATCTGTCCCCGATCTTACCGTGGGTCGGGTCGGTTCGGGTCTATGCTCAATTCGGATTGGTTCGGATTTTAATAAGATAGAACCAAACAAGTTCGGTTCGGTTTCAGATTGCTCAAAATCGAATCAACCAGACCCAAGTTGCAACCCTAATGGATACTATGATTATAACATAATAATGAGTTAATGTGGGCTTAATCATCTAAAACATGCGTTCTTTGGGCTTAATCATCTAAATAGCTCAAGTATGAAAGAGAGTTGAATAAACATCATTTCATTTACAGATAAATCCAAGAAGGATCAAAGGACGAATTTGTATTGCTTTCCCATCAGTAAACCAATAAATCTTAAAAAATTACTTGATCACATTTGTATTGGTCACAAGACAAGTGAAGTTTAAACATCACTTCTAATTTACTGGTACCCTTTTTTCACTTCTCAAACGTGAAAAACAAAGGGAAAAATAACTTTACTAGTAAAGTCTCTCTCTCTCTCTCTCTCTCTCTCTCTCTCTCTCTCTCTCTCTCTCTCTCTCTCTCTCTCTCTCTCTCTCTCTCTCTCTCTCTCTCTCTCTCTCTCTCTCTCTCGTGTAGGTGATGATGGCGGCGGTGTGTGGTAGTCCTTACGGTAGTGGTGGTGGGTGGTGATGGCAGTGGTGGTGCTAGTTGTTGTGGTGTTAGTGTTATATATGGTGGCAGTGGCAGTGGCAGGTGGCGGTGACGGTGGTGGCTCTTATAAAGGTGGTGGTGGTGGTGATGGTGTTGGTTTTTGAGTTGCAAAAACCAACACCCACCATGATTGGATCATGTGCACAATAGTTTCATATTATGCACATGATATTTTTATACCGTGTGCATGATGAATTGGCAAAAAATTTGGGCAAGAGAATTTGGAGACATCGTGCACACGATGTGATAATCTTGTGCATGACCTGGGTTCAGGCAGTTGTGGATCAGATGCGGGGTGTGCCTGTTTTGAAAAAATTAAAGCCATACTATTTTTTCTATTATAAAAGAGAATGTGTTAGGGCATTAGGGTGAACAAGCGGTATTGTTGTAGCCGCCGTGAGTAGAGATAGAACTTGTGAGAGAGAAGGGAAGGGAGAGAGGAAGAAGAAGAAGAAAGATGAAGGAAGAATAAGGTACGGTACGTGTGTGAACCATCTCCGATTTCTCGATGGGTTGACTTCGGCGGTTTCTCTAGTGCTTCTACTCTAAGTGGGGTGTTGGGTATACTCTGTATCTCCCGTCGGGTTTTTCATTGTCATGTGATTGCTCTGAAATTGTTGAGGGATAGAGATATTGTTGGTGATCAAGTAACAGACTAGCACAACGGAAACACCAAGTCACCAGATGCCACACAATCATGACGGAACCAAGAACAAGAACGATCAACAACGAGATCACCCCTAAAAAACTTAGCACCCAATCAGGCCACCACTACATAATACCAAGAGCAAACAATAGATGTAAAACAAATCATAAGCGCGCGTAGCGGCGCGCGCACACACACACACACACACACACACAGCACAGAGAGAGAGAGAGAGAGAGAGAGAGAGAGAGAGAGAGAGAGAGAGAGAGAGAGAGGAGAGAGAGAGAGAGAGAGAGAGAGAGATGATCGATTTACAAAGGTTCGACAAATTAAACTTACCTACTCTTCTTTCCACCACGCCTATTCCACTACCTTCAATTAACAAGAGCATACCACTCAATATAAGGAAGGATCTCATCATAACCAAGCTTCTATAAGGATATCCAATCGATGAAGAAGGATTTCTTTCTCGATTTCGGAAATAAATCACTAGCCGATCTCTAGCCGCCGAGCCTCTTCCAAAATAGTCAAGAGATTAGAGTTAGGGTAAACATTAGATGAAGTCTTTATATAGGAACTCCCAAAAGATAATAAGACAAACATGCCGGATCTAGAAATTCCGTCGCCGTCGTGCACACGACTTGGCTGAGAATATCGTGCTCAAGTTGTCGTGCGAACGATTCCTATAGGCCCAGGTAGTGCTCACAGCCAATCCATATCTTGCACACGACCTAGGTCATGTCCACAACCTCTCTTGTAGCCTACATTGCTCATTCCTTCTCCTTTGGTACTGCTGGGCTCCACCTTGGGTTCAGCTTGGATTGATGCTGCTCTTCAAACTTGGTCTACACCTCTCTAACAGATATGGGTGTGCGGGGGTCCAACAAACAGTGACCCACCGCCAGGCTTTTGTAATATCTTGATAGTTAAATCATATTTTTTGATTGCCTGCATATCTCTCTTATATGGTCAACTCATACCACCACTTGTATATATATTAGGCTATTGCTCCCATGGAAATATGGAATACATCTAAGCATTACACAAATCCTAACATATGGTTTTTTATAATTAACTATATATTAGTGGTTTACTAATATTTTATATATGAGTTATATTTATACTTTGTAGAATTCTGATTGAAGAGTGGTGTACAGGCTAGCACGTCGAGCAATGATCCAGTACAATCTTACTCGTGCCTATTGATTTTCACAAAGAAAATATCCAAGTAAAGAACTTCGATACCTAGTTGATTCCACATAATACTAAGAGAAATCCTAAAATTATCAGAAATAACAAATTATCAAAAAAGACAAAATTACCAAAAAAAAAGGGGGGGGGGGGGGGGGGGGGGGGGAATATCCTGACCTCGAATACTAGAATCCCTATAGGTTTCCAGGGGTCCTTATAGGTCCCACAAAATTTACAGAACCATCCTATTTATATCCAAACCAATCCGACCCATTTAGATCAAGTTGGATCAGTTCTTGTTTTTACGAGAAACAGTGAATCTACAGAAAAATAGTGTTCCATAACTGTGTACTTCTTCACTTAAAATTTTTCTTGTCAAAACCAAAGAAAAACATGGAAAAGGAAAGATGTCTCTTGCTGACACATTTTTCCGTTAAATTCTACAATTTTTTTCTTAACAACCAATCAATAACGAGAAAGTCAATTTTTTTTTTCATTCTTTTCTTATCCTTTTCTTTCTAGTGAATTCTTTTCCCACAAAATATTTTCGACGACCAAACACACCTAGTGACCTGTATCGTCCAAAGATAAACCTCCTGCGCCGCCACTTGTCGAGCATCCGCTGACCGCAGCCACCTAGCAAGAACCACAAGGACAGCTAATGGTCCATTAAGGCAACTAGCCAAGTTGGGGGGGGGGGGGGGGGGGAGGGGGCATGTCATTTTCATTTTTTATAAAACATTAATAACAATGATTAAGTGGAATAAAAAAATGTTTAACAATGACAAATAAAAGCAAGAATCCATGGAAGCAATCCAATGGGCCGTTGGCCCACCAACATGACCTTGAGGGGGGGTTAGTCGGGTGGCGTCAGAAGGGTGACCCATATCCATAACCCAACAACCACTGGGCCCCCACCAAGATTCAAATGATTCCGTATCAACTCAAACAGCAGATTTTTTTGCACCCCCTGGGCCCACACACACTAGATCGCGTGTTAACACGTGAGCAATCATGACCATTCATCTGGATGTCTGGATAATACACTCAATTAGAAAGATCTGGTCCGTCAATTAAAAACTAATTTTGCACCTAGGCTGCTTTGAAGAGTTTGGATTAGTGGTGGAAATGGGTTGGGTTTAGGTTGGCCACTAAGGGGGTGTTTGGTCTCGCTCCCGTGGAATGTTTTTGGGCCAATTTAGGGGGTGTTTGGCAGGAGGAATTGTTATTCTGCTTGAACCACAAGAAGAGGGTAATCCTGTCAATTACTATTTTTAATGTAATACGATAGTTCAGTGTTCTTGTTAGCACAGAAACGGACGGTGTGATAAATTATCGTTCCGAAATCTTTGATTCCACTGGAACAAATAGTATCCGTTGATTTTGAAATATAGAGCTTTTAAGAGAAATGAATCGGTCCGAAACGATGCCAAGCACCCCCTTACACTATAGAACTTTTTGTTCTGGAGCATCGTTTGGCATTGTTCTTCGTTTGATCTTGTTCCGTATTCTTTTGGAATGGTGTTTCTAAGGACAACATTTTACAAAAAACAAAAAGTTGTTCCGTGAAATAGATTTTTACTCCCATGGATACTTGTTTATATCTTTATCCAATGTTTTCTTTGGAAAATATTTCTCTACAATGTTTTCTCTCTATAATTTTCTCTCAACGTCTACAGTATTTTCTCTTTCTATAACTTTCTCTTTCTACAACTTTCCATCTCTACCAATCTCTCTTTGTAATATTCTCTAGCTAATTCTCTCTACAACTTTCTCTCTCTATAACATTTTCTCTTTCTAGATAATATTCTATGTCTTCAACATTTTCCATCTAGAATATTTTCTCTCTACAGAATAATTTCATTCTCTAAAATTTTCTCTCTCTAGATTTTTTCTAGGGAGAGAAAATATAAAAATATTGTATAGAGAAAAATTGTTTTAGATAGGGAATATTCTAGAGAGAGAATATTGTAAGGAGGAATTATTCCGGAGAGAATATTTTAGAGAGAAAATATTCTATAGAAAGAATATTATAAAACAAATATTTAGAGAAAATTTTGTAGAGAGACAATATTTTAGATAAAGAAAATATTTCAGAGATAAAATATTCTAAAGAGATAAAATAACATAGAGAGAATATCTAGAGATAAAAAATTTTAGAGAGGGAATATTGTAGAGATTGAAAATAGGGTTAATGTGTGAGAGATCCCTGACAACAGATCGATCTTGTGAACATGACCAGCTCAAATTTCGCTTAGCCTAAGGTACCTGACAAAGATAAATTACCCCCCGTGCTTCTTTTTCTATTTCTCTAGAGCAGCTCCGGCGACGGTGGCGACAAGCAGCAGAGGCGACGAGCAGCTCCGACGGCTGTGGCGATGTTCGGTTTAGTGATTCGGTTAAGGGTCCTAGGTTTACGGTTCATCCCATGGCCTATAGATCTTAGGGTTAGGTTTAGGTTTGGTTTTGCGGCGGTGACGAGCAACTCTGACGGCGGCGTTCGGTGGCAGCAAGCAGCTTCGACGGGGGTTCACTGGTTCGGTGACATGGCAAAAGAAAAGTAAAATATTATGGAGGGTATTTTTGTCAATAGTATTTTAAAGTCCTTCAGCTTAACTGATCTCTTTGTCAGGGACGGCCCACTAAGTCCTAGAGATAAATATCCTAGAGAAAGAAAATATTCTATAAAAAATATTGAAAATAGAGAATATTATCTAGAAAGAGAAAATTTTGTATAGAAAACATTTCTGTGTTTTTGTTCCTTAGAAACAGGTTTCGGTATTGTTTATGTTTTACATTCCAGACGTAGTTCTCAACCAGAATTGTTCTAGCACATTGCTCTTGAATTACACATTCCTGGCAAGAAATTGAGAGTCAAAACATTCTGAATGCCAAACACCCCCTAAGTCTTCCACTAGTTCCATACCCATTCGAATTAGGGGTAGAACGGGTTAGATTCAAAAAGTATTCTTATATAATGTTTTTATGGAAGAGAAAAAGTTGTCAGTGCAGCACTTGTTAGTGTGCCGGCACATATGTACCAAGGATCGAAACTCACTATAAGAACGAAGGAGATGCCCCGATTTATAATAACCCCTCAGACTGGAAGGCTTGCCTATTACAAAGAGGATGGAAATATGCAGTACATTTACTATTTTGGAGATCGGTTGGTTGGAGTGTTTGCGTCTCTGAATGTACTTTACTTTTGAATGCACTTTACTTCTGTAGGCCTTCCTCTCGCTTTAGTGCCAGGCTTCCAGCCTATGGGGTTATTAAAAATCAAGAGCATTGCTTTTTGTTCTTGTGGTGAGCCTCGATCATTGACCTATTTGTGCCGACACACTAACAGGTGATGTACTGACCACTTGGTGCCTTCCCCCCCCCCCCCCCCAACCCCCAAAAAAAAAAACCCAAAAAAAAAAACCCTTGGTGCTACAATAAATGAATTAGGCATAGTCGAGCCTCAATTGAGACCACATGGTTGACACGAGTCTAGACCCATATCACGAGGCGCATACCCAGTGGACGGTCCATATCCGTCGGAACATCTACAAAGTACAGACCAATCAAATTGGGCCCCGCCTCATAAATTTTGCAATGTATGATAATGTTTTAGGGTCAGGGATTGGGTGCTAGATTTCTTGCGATGGTGGGATGCTTGTAGATTCCGGTTTGGTGGAGTTGGGCCCACAAAAGTATCAAAGATACGTTTCTTGCCCCCTCGGTACACCTCCAAAAAGAATAATAATCCAAAAAAAAAAAAAAGGATTATTTTAGTTATTTAATTTTTTTTTTAACAATCAGTAATTTTTAGACAGGAAAGACCAAAATGCTCTTATGTTTAGTTTTATGAGATGGTTCATGAATTCGACTACTTAGATTTCGGGGTGGGATCTGGGCCCTCTTCGTCCCCCTTGTAAATAGGTGCTTCTCCGACGGCCGGCGTTTTGAGCTCGTTGCGTCGGAGTCGCACGGCGACCCTCTGCTGGCTGAACGGCCCGTTCTCGGTGTCCGGAGCGCAGTCTCTCGTCGGATGCAGCCAGAGGATCAAATATGAACCTGGCCCCCCTGTTGGCGTCAGTGGTTTTCCAGATCTGACTCCACTGACCAGTGGTGCGGTTCCCAAAATTGTGGTGGTGGCGCCGTTCGAGAGCAGGGTGGTGAGCTACTGCTGCTCCTCCCAGTTGGCCATTCTGCTAGAGATGGTGGTTCCTTTTTTGGTTTTTTTTATCAATGTCTGTTTTTCCTGTTTTTCCTCTTCTTCTTCTCAGTCAGCTGCGGTGGTTCTATGTTCATCTGTGTGTGGTGGGTGCCACCGACAAGCGAGGGTGTTTGCCGCCGGAGTGGCGAGGTTGTTTAGTCTCGTCGGGTGGCGGACTGTGTTGTTCCGGCTGGTGGCGGTCGGTGTTGTCTCCGTCTCATGGCGGGTTTCCCCTTTGCTTGCACCGACATGTGACACCTCCTGGGGGTCCGATTGTAATCTTCCCCTTATATGAACCAAAAAAAAAACAAAAGACTACTTAGATTTCTACTTGATTGCATGAGTTTAAACTATGTAGCAGATAATTCACTATGACTAGGTTATGGACTAAAGATGAATTTACATAAATATACTTGGGTGTAATCTATGCAGTTGTCTATGACTCTGGTCAGAAAATCTGGTATGTATTCTGGCTTTGGAGAAATAATTACAAATACCTGCTGAACAATTTATAAGAATTGCCGCTATATACAGCCCGTAATTTGACAAAGGCAACCGCACACAAAAGGCAGTCCGTAGGTTTTCAAGGGCAACCCAGGTACCCCACACCCTTTCTGCTCTCTCCCTTCCCCCCTTTGTTGTCGGTGCTCGCGTAGGCGATGTCAGACGCTGCCCGCCAACACCATTGTAGATTGCCGCTCGTCCGCCTCCCTCCTCCTTCTCCTCTCCGTCAGTCCCATCCAAACCACCACCACCACCTCCTACCTCCTCCTCCTCTTTCCTCTTCTTCTTCCACCTCCTCCCTCCTCCTTCATTTGTCTTTCTCCTCTCCTAGTCATCAGGGTTGCCCTTATCAATAGAGCTGGGTTGCACAGGTAGGCATTTTTAGGTATTTTTTAATTTTAAGTTTGGATTGCCCTCGACAAACTGCGAGTTGTATATTAGGACATGTTTGGTTGCCCAAAAGTGTGTCCCGGAGTAACCAAAGTAGTTGAGGTGCATAAGTTTCGGTTTTTGATCTCACGAAAGTCCAGTCTGAAGTCTAGGCAATTCACATGATTTTTTTTTTGAAGAGGATATACATGTCCCGGTTAGAGCGACACCTGTAGGTTCCATTGCAAAAGGAGAGCATTGTTCAAAACCTGCCAACTGTAGGAGTGCAAAATATTTTTTCCTCGCTAAAGACCGGACCTTGTTTATGTCCTCAAGTGCACCACTATATTTATACTCCAGATAGTGTCATGCAAGTTTGTGATTCAATCCTACAGTTGCCTGGAAGGGAAACATTGAGGTTAAGCATTAGGATACAAGTAGTACTTCAACCTAGGCAGACCAGTCTGAACCCAAATCGAATTTCTCGGGGGGTTGGGATTTTGCGAACTTGGGTTGGCCTTGGGTTCAAAAACCACAACTCGACCTGAATTCGGGTTGTTCCTGGACAGGGCCCAGGGGAATCAGGTAACCTAACCCAGCCCAAAACCTAGCTTGTATATATATATATATATATATAATGTACACTCTAATATACTATACAATGTAACAAACATACATATGATATCAAGATTCACACTGCTGAGGACGCGTGTAGCAAACTGCGGACAAACGCATCGTGTGGTTACCTACCCAAGGGTATTTAATCGGTTAGATATGTCTCGACTATGATTCTATTGGTCAAATGTTATTCTAGCTGTGGAGATCAAGTAGATTACCTACCCGAGGGTATTCAAGATATTAGCTACATGTTGTAGCCCTTTCCTTCGGTCCGAGCCATGTAAAGGAATCAGGGCTTATTATGATGTATCGGGCACCAGCTTCATCGGCTGCATGTAGTTTTCCTGACCATCAAACAACCCGACCTAACCAGAGTTACCCATGTTGAGCTCGGATTGGGCTTGGGCAACCCCCAACCCCATCCCTGGTTGGGTTGGGCTTGGGTTAAGGATATAACACCATGGGTTGGGTTCGGGTTGACCTCCAAACCCATATGAGTTGCAGCCCTAGATACTAGGATAATTTCTTTTTTTTTTTTGAGATTTTTGCATGTAGCCTCAAGGAAACTAGGATAATTGCATATTAACCCTTACAAGTTATATATTTATATTTCGCTCCCTAAAAACAAGATTGTTTGTGTAAATAAACCCCTCAGGTTAACTATTGCATGTCTGCGGGAACATTCCAGATGTATTTATGGCATGACTGGTAGTTTCATATGATGGTTTTATTGGGACGATTTTACACTTGTTTGGGATCGGAGAATCAAACAAAAAAACTGTAAATTAAGACAAATGAAGAGCTGATGAGGCTGGATTAGCTCTGGTTTTAAGGGTAAAATGATCATTTGAGACATCATATTAAAGAAATTCCATGGTTGAAGCCCATTTGATAACGATGGGTGAAGGTAAATTATGAATATACACGGATTATTCCTTACAAATAAACGTTGGTTAACTTGAGGGGTTGATTTGTATAAAAGATCAAGTTTTAATGGGTCAAAATATAAATATGAAGTTTTTAGGGGCTTATACGCAACTAACCTAGTTTTCAGAGGGGTATAGGCAAAACTTCCTTATCTTTCCGTTTTGAATAGTGGTCTGCTCCTTTAAAAGAAAGGATATTTTAGTAATTTCATAACCGAATAAATTTTGAAGTGGAGTGAAAGCAAATAAAAGAACCAACGGTCACTTTCCTCGTTCCCCCCTCTTCCGTTCACTTTCACAATAAAAAACCCCCAAGCCTCGGCTTCTTCCCTCAGCCTCCAATGTCGTAGAAGCAATTCAACAAGCCCCCCCCCCCCACCCCTCCACACACACCGCTTGCGTGCTGGATCCGTTCACCTAAAAACCCTAGAGCCCATCCCTTCCCTCTATTTAATTTTGCTTCAGATTACCCCCATTAAGGATTCGGTCTCCTCAATCCTCGGAGTACATGAGGAAGGGGGCTCGGGGCGGGGGAGCGAACAGCAGCAATCCTGGGCAAGGCGGGGGAGCTGCTGGGCCTGTTCGACTGCATCAATGAGGTCACGGCAGCGATCGCGGCAGCAGCTTCTTCGTCGTCGTCGGCCGGGATGAGCGAGTCCGCGTACCGGGTCGAGACCACCCCTCGCCTCGCCCAATGGCGGATCGACGCCCTCTCGTCCTGCACCTACCGGAAGTCCGACCCCTTCAAGATCGGCCTCTGGAACTGGTTTCCCACTCCACCCACTTCACTCCTACTCTGGTCGTTGTGGGTTTTCCTCCCTTTATGGAGTGAACTAGGAAAATTCCATAAAGCTCCGATTTTGACTTCAAAAACGATTTGGGTTTCCTTCTACTTCTTCGATCCTTCCTTGTTTTGACTTTTGATCTTGTGGGTTTTTCTCACTTTGTAGAAAAAGCTAAGAAAAAGTTGGAAAGCTCTGATTTTGGGGGAGATGCTTGAAAGAATGAACCTCTGATTGTTTCTTTGAGGAATTAATCGAGTTTCTGTTGGTTTTGATGATGGTAAGGCATCTGACTGTGGAGAGGAATAAGCATCTGTTCGTGAGGCTGTACCCGGAGGTGTCGAGCGTGACGAGGGAGCAGCCCCCCATCGCGTCCTTCATCATCAAGCTCGTCTCCTCCGCCGCCCCAAACCGCAGGACCCTCGTCCACCCAGGTCCCTCGCCTTCTTCCTTCCTTCCTTCCATGTTGGATAGACATTAGCTTCTTAACAAGCCAGTAAAATGGTTTAATTGGGAAAAAAATAATGAGAAATGAATTTATACCTACTTTGTTTATCTCTTACTTATGTCAAGATTTCATTGTTAGTTCTATCTAACTGCATCAGGAGACAGGAAATTAGATGATGAACTCTGTATAGAAAATGATAGGATGGATCTGCAAAACTTTGTGTGGTTGTGTGCTGAACTAAACCTAAACCTCTATGTGCAGGAATTTGTGACAAGCAGCTAAAGAACAACGACGACTTTGTATGGGCTATCGATACCCTCTACACCGGAAGATTCATCATCGACGTTGAGTTCCTCGATCTGAAGATTGTGCCACCATCAGTAAGCAACTCAATCTCCGCCTCGTCTCATTGATTTGGCGTCAGGTTTATGGATTGTGATTTTACATGTTAATCGCGAGCTCATATGTTATTTGTTGTAGTATCCATTCATCAAATTCTACATAGAGAAAAATCAATTTGGAAATCCTAGTGCTCGATGCATGGCTTCTGCTTGGGATAACGGTTGTCAAAAAAAAAAAAGAGGTCAGATGAAAGAGAGAGAAAAATCATGGAAAGAGGAATTTCCGAAGTAGAACACAAGAATTGCAGATTTAGAACATTCAAGGACCATGGTGTGGAACACCATAGGGGAAACCACTGAGAGACTGGATCCTTCAAGTATTTTTAAGTGACTGTTCATGCTTGTCAAAGCTATCCCCTTCATTTTCTAGGAGGCATTCCTCTCTATTCTTCCATTTAGGGGAAGCCGACTCGAATTCGGCCTTGGGAGTGGGATTCCTAAAAAAATGGTATGTTGCATGAAAATAAGAAAGAAATATTCCTATTTCATGGGAAACTCAGAGGAAAACATAGAAATTTGATATAGGCTATGTTTAGTTGTAGAAGAAAAGTGAAATTTAGAGAAACTAAGAGAGAACTACATTCCAAATATCAACACAGAAAGAAATTATGTTGGGAAGGGCAAGACGAAGGTCGCAATGCACAAAAAATATATAAATAACTAAATAGTATTATTATACTTATATTAAGTATTTCAATGTTCTTGGCGATTGTAGATAACATAGACCCATACATTAACGGTCACCTTTGGACTGACATTCTTCTAAGTTTGATCGTGATCGAAATGCTAATTGTAATTTCTTATGATCATTCTCTCACTTAGAATCTAAGATGTCTATATCATGGATGATAAGTGTAATTTTTTTTTATCATTCTCTCACTTATAATCTAAGATGTCTATATCATGGATGATAAGTTGGTCATTCCACTTGCTTATTTTCATGAGAGTGTTAATGTATAGAGATGGGTTGGGTTATATGTACAGTCGGGTCGGGTTGTGTGTGTATACATGTACATATATATTGGGCTTCAGTCCCTCAATGAGATGTAAACCAGTTAGATGGCCTAATGTTCATCACAGATAGCAACTTACCCTGATGTTCTCATTGTTGATACGAAACATTGGAGAAACTCATCATCGTATAAAATTAAATTTTATTTTATTGAGCACGCTACTTCCCTTGGATGATGAATTAGGCAAACCCCAACTCATGTATTAGTCAGGCAGAAGCAGAAGACCCAGCATGGCAGCATGGTTGGTAAGATCGATAAGTGTTTGGCCATACTGATCAGGGTTAGATTATCTCAAAAATAGACAGAGGACTCCAAAAACAAAATAGCTATTAGTTAGCGTCGAACTAATTGTAAGAAGCCAAAAGAAACATCCCATAAAAGCCGAGCAGCTAGAGTACGTAGAAGCCAACGCTTGAAGTTCCTAGATCGTCCCTATTGCACAATCGGGAGGCGCACAATCGGCGGCTTGGACCTTGCAAATACATATTTTTGAGGCCCAAATTTAGGCCCATGTCTACCCTTGCCGCTGGAGGGCCTAGGTGGCTATCCTGCACCTGAACACCATAAGCACTTGCCCATAGGTTGAAGAAAACTTATAGCTAGCAAACGATTGCTGGACTGATTTAGACTTCCTAGAAAGACTCGGGAATTTTGCTCCTTCCAGATTCTCCACAACAAGGCCGCTTCCTTCTGGTTCGAAACTGAGTGTACTCACCTCTTTTCCCTTAAAACTGACCATAGAGATTTAATAGAATTCATAAAACAGTTTATTTGGTGCTCAGTTTTGATTGACTCTCAAAACGGCATGATCATTGCACATCGAAGGAATAGATGATCCATCGTTTCTTAACCATTGGCGGAGGTGCAAGTTTGATCAAGCTGCCAACAAGTTATCGACATGCAATACTTTTGTTAGATACCCTCACGCCCCAAAACCCTGGTTGTAAGGTGAGATCCACAGAGGGTATATTAAGCGGGCGTTAGGTGCCTCCTTTAATGATGTGGGACTAACTGGTGGACTTCCTCAACACCCCCCCTCAAGCGGAGCATGCAGAGCGAGGCACAATCGGAAGGGGCCGCACCCGGAGGGAGACGGTGACCAAGCACTTTCTGCCGAGAACACCCACGTTCGGTGGGGGCATCAAAATTCGTGAAATGATTTGTGCCTATAATAATGGATGTGGTTGGTCCTTGAACATGCTCCAAGGCCAAAAAATACTCCTTTGATTTCCTCTATAATAATAGGTTCTTGAAATCCCCAGCCTTGCTACAACTTAGAGGATTGAGGTGTGAGCATTCCAAGTCTCTTCAACCTACCAGACCTTGGCGAAACCTAAAATGCAATGAAATGATTTGTGAATGCCAGGTTTCCATCTTCTAGATCATTGACCACTTCCCCTTCTTGGCAGGCATTAGCACTTTTGTGGACATAGGCAGTATTGTCTCCCTCCTTCAAACCAAAACGCCATAGACTGTTGTCTTTATATATTTTCTTTGCAACGGGGCTTTTCCTAAATGTTAGCCTTGCAAGTTTCTCTAGAAGCACAATTCTGCTAAGACATACTCCATAATCTTGATAAGACAAACTCGCTTTCTCCTTTCATCCATCCCAACAAGCGGCATCATTAAGGAGAGTAGGTTTGTCCGATCTTGCACTTTACCATCCAAAGATTATGAATGAAGAATGTCATGCAACTCTTTACTCTAAGGGTGAGGCTATATACAACCCACGAAATACTATAGGCAGCCCTAACTTAAATTTGAAAATACCCAACATGTCCCCATGTCAACCCGCTGCCATCGTTGTAGGCCATGTGCAGGCTAACTCCCACCTTCGCAGTCAGCAACCCAACAGCACATCTCCTTCCTTCTCCCTCCTCTTTCTTACTCCACCCTCCCCTTCTTCCTCCTCTTTTCCTCTTCCTTTTTCCTCCCCTTCTTCTTTCTCCTTTTTCTAGAAACCACGACACTTGGCCACTCCAGGCCATGGAGGCTGAATGCATCTACATAATATCCCCTTCTTCCTCCTCTTTTCCTCTTCCTTTTTCCTCCCCTTCTTCTTTCTCCTTTTTCTAGAAACCACGACACTTGGCCACTCCAGGCCATGGAGGCTGAATGCATCTACATAATATCCGTCCTCCATGAACAAATGAACAGAAGGGGCATTAAGCCTGAAGTGGCTGTGTGTCATAGTGTCCATGTTAGATACCCTCACACCTCAAAACCCAGGTTGTAAGGGGAGGTCCACAACGAGTATATTAAGCGGGTGATGGGTGCCTCTCTTACAGATGTGGGACTATCCGTTAACACTCCTCCTCACGCGGAGCACGCGTGGCAAGGGTCCTCCCATGCGGAGCACACATGGCAAGGCACGATCGGTGGGGAGCACCCGAAGCGGGAGCAGGAGCAGGAGACGGGCTAGCTCTGATACCATGTTAGATACCCTCACACCTCAAAACCCGGGTTGTAAGGGGAGGTCCACAACGAGTATATTAAGCCGGTGATGGGTGCCTCCCTTACCGATGTGGGACTATCCGTTAACAGTCCAAGAAGAGGATGAGGAAGAAGAGGGGAAGAGGAGGAAGAAGGAAAGAAGAGGAGGAGGAAGAAGAAGAAAGGAAAGAGTAGGAGGAAGGAGGAGGGAGGAGGAAGAAGAAGGGAATGATGAGGAAGGAGGCGGAGACTGAAGGGCGATGGTGGCGGTTGTACGGACACAATAGAGGAAAAAGGTGGGGTGTTCATTAGACAAGGGTTGCCTTTGGCCCGGGCAGAGGGGGGGGGATTCTTTATACGTGAGCTGGCTAAGGTAAAATATGGGCTGTATATAGCCTCATCCTTACTTTAAAAACCCCTTGCCATCAACCCAACACCATTTAGTAATAACCCTTCTTCTTCAGCTATATCATTTCAAAGCTAAATGTTTGTGACAAGTTCTACGAGCCGAAAACTTTAAAATAATTGGCACTTGATCTGACATCGGTCTCTCCAGAAAGTAACACCTTGGGATAGGGAACAAATCCTCCTAGGCTCCTAAGAATCTAAAATCAGAAAGGTGCAACTTCGCCATGATCCGAGACTCCCTTATTTTGGACCATCTGAATCTATGGACGCCCAGGGATAGTTCAATTTCAACCCCCACCCCCCCCCCTCGGTTTACCGAGGAGTGTGGAGGGAAACTTCCGAGTGCGTCGGTGCGTATTCCCAGAGGAATTAGTCCGAGCCCGATGTGGGTCCATTGGCCGAAAGGTTTCGGGAAAATTTCCTATGCTTTCTTGGGGTCTTAAGCCAGTAGCATAGGTCCAAGTCCTTGTTGCACACTGAAAATATCAGATGGGCATAATATAAAGGGAATTGTCATCATCGATGATCCCCGAAACAAATCATTTTTTCATTCAGTGATCCGTACCATAAGATTTGGATCCTACCAGTCCAATAATTTCACTCTCAACAACCTTTTTTTCATGAATGATGATTCAAAGGCATAGTTCTCATGCTCTGAGATCTCCATTGTAGTTTTCCAACTCTAATCCCCGTTTCAAAACACAGGGTGGAGAGCCCTCCTCCATCTGGGCCGGGTACCACATCGAGAAGCACTCCGTTGCGACCGCCCTCACCTCCCTCGGCCGAATGCTGTCCGAGGGCATCCACACCGACATCACGATCAACGCCACCGACGGCAGCATCGGGGCCCACCGCGCCGTCCTCGCCACCCGGTCCCCCGTCTTCCGGAGCATGTTCTCCCACAACCTCAGGGAGAAGGAGCTGTCGGCTGTGGACATCTCCGACATGTCGTTCGACGCGTGCCAGGCCTTCCTCAACAACATATACGGCAACTTCCGGGCCGAGGAGTTCCTCACCCACCGCCTCGCCCTCCTCCGAGCCGCCGACAAGTACGACATCTCCGACCTCAAGGAGGCGTGCCACGAGAGCCTTCTGGAGGATATCGATACCAAGAACGTGCTCGAGAGGCTCCAGACCGCGCATCTGTACCGATTACCGAGGCTGAAGAGCGGCTGCATGAGGTATCTGGTGAACTTTGCGAAGGTCTTCGAGATCCGCGACGATTTCAATGCATTTCTGCTTAGTGCAGATAGGGAGCTCATAGCTGAGGCCTTTCAAGAGGTTCTTGCTGCATGGAAGGGGTTCTGAAAGATATGTTTCTATTGATAAGTATCAGTTGTTTGTGGTGTGTTGTGTGGTTCTTACTGTAAAGATGGATTGATGAAAAAGAACGAAGCAATGTACAGGATTTGTTTCTTGTTTCCACAAAGGGGGGGGGGGGGGGGTTAGCATTCTTGGGTTCAAGAATTCTTAGTCTGGATGTATACTTGGTGCTTGAAATGGATCAAGCTTGACACATTGTTTATATGACAAGAGAGCCATTGGTTTGCATGAGCTTTCTTGGATGCCACAATTTCCATCTACTTTGCTAAGTACTGTGCTTGATTTTGTTATTAATGTTACAACCACTTTAATCATTTGATGAACTATTTGGAAGATGGATAACTTAAGCCATGATTGTCCATGTGGGTATCAGAAATGTTCTGTTGCTTTGGGTTTGGATTATGATGAATCTAAGGGCCTGTTTGGTTGGGAGGAATTGCAACTCATGCGTTCTGGCTAAACCCCACTATTTGGTTGCGTGGGATGAGTTTCGACTGCACCGGTTGAAAGTTTCTCTTGTGGAGCAACTCATCCTAGAAAGCTGCGTGCACAAACTCATGTAGTTTCAACTTCGAATATCTCACCAACTGTGTCCAAATTGAGGACCCAAGGAATAAAGGTTACGAAGAAAGAAGGTAAATTAAACTTTATTCCCATGAAGTTTAACACAAAATCACTTAACCCCCCTATATTAATAAACTACATTTTGCCCCCTTCAATCCAGTTTTTATTAGAGAGAAATTACCAAAAATGGATATTTAGTAGTTGAGAAAAGGGAATATTGTGCTTGTAAGAAATAACTGCATACAAGCATGCTCTCTACATGATTGAAAACCATTAACTTTAAGATCGATCAGCATAACGATTAAAGTGGAAGATAGGAATCAAGTTTTACCTCTGGCCATAACATGCCAGGAGATGACGATTCGGATTTACATGTCGATGTTGTTGACGCAAGTTTCCTCGTGCAACGATCCGATCCATAATCGATGCATCCTTGGACAATGAAGAAGACGACGCTTGAGTAGACGAACGATGAGATCCGAGATCATGGGTAGTAGTACTACTTCAACCTCGGTCATTCTTGGTGCTGAAGCACATGTGTTGCAGATCCTGCTAGATGATACCGGATGAACAGTTCGATACCGATTCGTTCCAACCACGATAGGTCCACAAAAATCAATCGCACAAATGATCCTCCGATGGATCAATGCAGAACAAGCAACCAAACACAAATAGAGAAATAGAAAAAGCAAAGATAAAACAATCACAAATCAATAATAGAGGGGAGATGAGAGATATATGCGGAAACTCTTGCGGGAAAAACCATGGGCAAAGACGATCAGATGATTCATGATAATGAAGAACCAAATAGAGTTACAAGCAACGCTCAACTCCAACAACGCTCAACTCCCTTCGCCGAAAGCACCTCCTTCCTCTTCAAAGCTTCACCAAGCCTCCCTCAAAGAAAACAATGTTTTCTCTTCTTTCAAAAACCTAGATTCACTTTTATATATTGACAATTAGGTTTACAATAGATCTCTCTCGAATTCCTCATCCAACGGTCGAAATGGATCTGAAATCCGTCAAGTGATGAGTCCAGTTAGTGATTGTTAGTGATAGTGTATATTGTTGAGATACACATACCCGTAAATTACATGTATAGGATACCCTTTGTTCTTTTTCTTGTATCTTTCATATATATTTGGCCCTTGGCCTAATGAGATGGTCTCTCTCTCTCTCTCTCCCTCTCCATTCTCTCCATGCTAGGGATTGTCGCATGGTATTAGAGCGCATGATCCTGAGGTTCTCCGACGAGATCTGACCCTCCGACGAGATCCACATATCTCATGCTCAGATCCGGCCTCGACGCAGCACAGTCCTTCATTTCCCGGGGCTCCTTCCCCGGCCACAGCCTCAGATCCGGCACAGATCTGATCTCCCTCGCCGGACTGCCTCAAATCGGACTGGTTCTCCTTCCAGATCGGATCTGCAGTCGTCTCATCCTCCTTCCAGATCGCCGGACTGCTCCTCCTCAGATCGGAATAGCCCCCTCACCGGACTGCTCCTCCTTCCAGATCTCCCTCGCCGGACTGCTCCTCCTCCTCCTACGTGAGCCTCCTCAACGTCGTTCGGACGCGTTGCTCCGGCGTCAGCTCCGGCGTGAGCATCTTCTGCTGCCACCAGATCTGGTCATCTCCGGCGTCAGCTCCGGCGTGAGCATCCTCCCCTGCCCTGCCACCAGATCTGCACCAGATCTGGTCGGATCCTCCTCCGGACTCCGGACTCCTCCCCTGCGACCCACCGATCTGGACCTTCGACCGGCGGATTTGAGCCACGACCGGATTCCGAGGGTTTCGAGGGTTTCTTCTGTGGCGATCTTCTCTGTCCCCCCGGCGATCGTGCCCTAGATCCGATCTGATCTCCGGCGTGGTGGTGGTGTTTCGTTCGAGTAAGATTCGACGGCCAATCCCCATTTCCTCCGGATTCTCCATTGATCGAGAGGTTTTTTGTTCACGACGACCGTCTTCTCGCTTTGGATTGGCCGGAGAAGTCAGCGTTGTGTTCGTGGGCGTCCGATTCTCATACGGCTTCGCGATTACTGGAATCTTTGCGGATCTGAGCCACGACCCGGATCTGCATCTCTAGCCGTTCGGATCTCTCCTCTTTCTTCCTTGGTGCTTGGTATGAAGAACAAGAGCGGCCACCTCGCACATCCCTATCAGATCTGACCCACAACACCTCGTCGGACCCGGATCGACTCCGACCTCGCCGGATTCCTCTCTGTTTGCATTGACCCTCTCTGTTTGCACCGAGTAAGCCGCCATGGCCGACTCCTCCAGCCACACTGGCGTCCCCGCTGCAGTCCCGGCTGCCTCTTTTACCTCTGCTCTGGACGCGATCGGTTTGTGTGCACTCACTGCCACAAACCAGGTCATGTTGTAGCCACATGTTGGAAGCTGCATCTCGAGAAGAGACAGGGACCCCGAGGACGTGGTCGACCTGTTGGCTCCACTGCTGCTGCCGCTACTGCTCCGTCCTCTCCTCGCACGGTTCCATCCTCACCCTGGGGCTCCTTGGACGGTCCTGCCACTACTCAGCTCCTTCAGCAGCAGCTTGCACAGCTCCAGTTCTGCCTAGACCAGCAGGCGAGCTTCAACTCTGCCGAGGCTTCCAGCGCCTCTAGTTCTTCTACTCGCTTTGCCACTCCCGGTACCTTCGCTACTTGGATTCTGAACTCTGGGGCCTCCCATCACATGACTTCCAATGCTTCCCTGCTTACCGATTGCAGACCGGCACCGCACATCCCGTCGATACATACTGCCAATGGCTCTTCTTTAGCCATCTCGCAGTGTGGATCGATTACCGCCACTACAGAGCCGAGCGGTCGTCTTTCTTTACCTACTGTGTTGCATGTTCCCCAGCTTCGCATGCAGCTCATCTCTGTTAGCAGCCTCTGTGACTCCGGATGTGTTGTGACTATTTCCCCTTCTTCTTGTGTTGTGAAGGATCCTCGTACCGGACGGGTCATTGGCGCTGGTCGTAGGTCAGGCGGGCTGTACCACCTCGATCATCTCCATCTTCCCCTCATTCCCCCTTCCGGCGTCTGTAGTTTAGCTTCTTCCGATGCCGACTTGTGGCATCGAAGACTCGGCCACATTTCTGAGTCTCGACTCAAGAGTTTACTCCAGACTGGAGCTCTAGGTCCTTGCTCCTTTTCTTCTTTATCTACTTGTACAGGTTGCAAGCTTGCCAAAGCTACAGCCTTACCTTTTCCTTCTAGTACCTCTCAGAGTTCTGCTCCTTTTGACCTAGTGCACTCCGATATCTGGGGTCCTGCACCTCTTCCTTCGATGTGTGTCTATGGCTACTATATCTTTTTCATCGATGACTTCAACCGATACACTTGGGTCTACCTTCTTCAGAACCGCTCTGAGATTCCTCAGGTTTACCAGATCTTCACCTCGATGGTGCACACACAGTTCGGTTGTCGAATCAAGACCTTTCGGTCTGATTGCGCCCTCGAGTATCTCTCCACTGTTATGCGGACACTTCTTCAGTCCCATGGGACTCTATTCGAGCACTCCTATCCTCACACACACGAACAAAACGGAGTAGCCGAGAGGAAGCACCGTCATATCCTTGAGATGTCGTGTGTTCTTCTTCTCTCTGCTTCTGTTCCACGCACTTTCTGGGCTGAGGCTGTCTTGACCTCAGTCAACCTCATCAACATCACCCCTTCGTCTATTCTCCCGGGTGGTACATCTCCCCACGAGCATCTTTTCTCTTCCCCTCCTGACTATAGTCTGCTTCGTACCTTCGGATGCACCTGTTTCATTCTTCTTTCGCCCCATGAGCGCACAAAGTTGTCCGAACATGCAATTAAATGTATCCTCCTAGGAATCAGCACCGAGCACAAGGGTTATCGTTGCTATACCCCTTGACTCGTCACCTTCACATCTCTCGACACGTCTCCTTCGTCGAGGATGCCCCTTATTACTCCTCTGCAGCTCAGGACCTCACCTTCTTGGAGACTCCTCCCACTCTGTCTCCGACTTTCGAGCCTCTTTTATCACCCCTCTCACCCAGCTTTACTTCTCCCCTCGTTTCTAGTGATTCTTCCACGGAGTCTTCCTCTGTCCCCTCCTCTCCTCCGTCACCGAGTACTTCCGTAGGTCTTCCTCATACTCCCGATGTCTCTGGTACTCCGTCTGCTACACCCAGTCCGACGTCACCGGTCATGGATCCTCGCCCGCCGCTACGCTACCCTCAGCCCGAGCACCACCCACCTGATCGCTTCAGCTTTAGCTCTGGCCCACCTGACCGTTTTGGTTTTGCCACGGTCACCTCCTACTTGCCTTAGTTTACAGCCTTTCTTGCAGCCCTTCACACAGACCAGGAGCCTCGGTCGTACCGGGAGGCCATCCAGTCCCCTTAGTGGTGACAGGCTATGAGCAAGGAATTTCAGGCATTTGAGCAGACTCAGACTTGGGACATTGTCCTCCTTCCTGTTGGTATTGAGCCTGTCAGTTGCCGGTGGGTCTATAAGGTCAAGCGGCGACCTGATGGTTCCATTGAGCGACACAATGCTCGGTTGGTGGCTCGTGGCTTCACTCAGGCATACGGAATAGACTACGAGGAGACTTTCGCACCTATAGATCAGATGACCTCTGTTCGTGCACTTCTAGCAGTTACAGCAGTCCGTCGATGGCCTCTTCTCCAGATGGACATAAAGAATGCCTTTCTTCATGGTGATCTTTCAGAGGTCGTCTACATGCAGCCACCCCCTGGTTTGCATACTCCTCCCCAGCATGTTTGTCGCCTCCGTCGAGCTATCTAGGGGCTCAAGCAAACCTCTCGAGCTTGGTTTAAGTGTTTCCGACGAGCTGTCACCGAGATCGGCTACATTGAGAGCTCGCAGGACCACTCGCTTTTTGTGCGGTCATCTCCTCAGGGCAGGGCGATTCTCCTATTATACGTCGACGACATGATCATCACAGGTGATGACTCGGCTGCCATCACTTTCCTTCAATAGCATTTTCGGCGCCGGTTTCAAATGAAGGATTTAGGTCCTCTTCGCTACTTCCTTGGGCTAGAGATCGCCCACAGTGAGCGAGGGATTCTGCTATCTCAGCAGAAGTACACAGCCGACATACTCAGTCGAGCTGCACTTTCCGATGATCGCCCACAGTGAGCGAGGGATTCTGCTATCTCAGCAGAAGTACACAGCCGACATACTCAGTCGAGCTGCACTTTCCGATGATCGCTCCGTTGTCACCCCTCTCGAGCTTCACGTGAAGCTCCGTCCCACCGATGGTGAGCCTCTCTCAGATCCTACTCGGTACCGACAGATCGTTGGTCAGTTGGTTTACCTCTGCATCACCAGGCCTGACATTACTCACACCGTTAGCATCGTTAGCCAGTTTGTCGAAGCCCCTCGCTCTGCTCACTACGATGCCCTTCTTCGACTTCTTCGTTATCTCCGAGGCACTATCACGCGGTCGCTCTTCCTATCATCGACTTCTCCTCTGGTCCTACGTGCCTACTCGGATGCTGACTGGGCTGGTGATCCGACTACTCGTCGATCGACCACTGGCTATTGCTTATTTCTTGGAGATTCTCTCATATCATGGCGCAGCAAGAAGCAGAGCGTTGTCTCTCTCTCTAGTACTGAAGCAGAGTTTCGAGCTATGGCCTCTACTACCAAAGAGATTGTTCACTTGCGACGTCTCCTTGGAGATCTAGGGGTTGAGATCTCTGGACCTACATCCCTTCACTGTGACAACCGGAGTGCAATACAGATTGTCACCAACCCAGTCTTCCACGAGAGGACGAAGCACATCGAGCTCGATTGCTACTACTCTCACCAGGAGTATGAGGCCGGGACCATCTCTCTCCCCTTTGTTTCCTCTGGAGATCAGATCGCTGACTTCTTCACGAAGTCACACCCTGCTCCACGTTTTCAGTTTCTGCTTAGCAAACTCATGGTGTATGACCCACCTTGAGTTTGAGGGGGGCTATTAGTGATTGTTAGTGATAGTGTATATTGTTGAGATACACATACCCGTAGATTACCTGTATAGGATACCCTTTGTTCTTTTTCTTGTATCTTTCATATATATTTGGCCCTTGGCCTAATGAGATGGTCTCAATCCATTCTCCCAAAACCCTAGCCTCTCTCTCTCTCTCTCTCTCTCTCTCTCTCTCTCTCTCTCTCCCTCTCCATCCTCTCCATGCTAGGGATTGTCACAAGTCCAAACCGAGTTAGAAAAGACCAAACCTGCGTGGTCAAAACGGGTCATGCACATGACTTGATCCATAGATGTGTCATGTGCACAACCTGGATTGTGTGCACGACTTGATCTGTCAGCCAAAATTGTGAACCAAAGAGGAAGAAGGTTTGAGTCAGGCCATCTTCAACAACAAGAACAAGCCCTGTAGAGATCGACGAGACAAGGGAGGAGTCGCGAAGGCGAAGGACTCTCTCCCTACAAATGCACTAGAGAGCTTGATAACCAGGATGGGTCCGGCGGTTTACCTTCAAATATCTTCGTCCTATGAGAACAAAGTCACCCATGTAGGACGGTGGGGCCCCTCCACTAATGCTATAAAGCCTACTCGTTTGTCTAGCTTCTTGTTCATAACTTGACGTGGACAATCACAGTCGTTCGTTGTACGATATACAAGATGTGTCGGACATCGGACGGCTGAGAGAATCCCAATACATGGGAGTAGATTTCGACCAAGCTGATGGGGGAGGGAACCACCAACGAGTCATGAAACGCGAGGGCAACTCCTATCTCTAAGTCTGGTTACTTGCACAACAACCGTCTGATGCGGCTCAGCCGGAGTGAGTGCCATTCACGATCGGGTGGATGCCTAGATCGTACAGTTGCTTCCTAAAGTTAAATGAGAGGAGTCAACCTCAGGTTGTGCGGGTCTTATACATATCGACAAAAATGCCACTATTGTTGCTGTTGTTGCTGGAGCAACACATTTATTTTTAGAACCCCTCATAGAGGAGAAAGCGTTAGGCAGCCCCCAACCATTTATATTAATAAATCAAGAACTAATTCTGTTACAAAAAGAAGTAACATTTATTCCGAATTTCGGAACCCATAGAATAATCCAATTTCTAAAGATAGAGGACATGAAGTGACTCATCAGGGAAGACCTTTCTAAGTTATAAAGCTGTTTTTTTTTTTTTGTAAATTATACTTTGGCCCCCAAGAAGTTTAGTTCAAAAACATTTAACCCCCCCTACAGTTTGAAAACTATATTTTGCCCCCTTCCATTCAGTTTTGATCAGATAAAAATTACCAAATAAGAAATTTAAGTAGCTGACGAAAGGGCGGTATTGTGCTAACATTTCAAACTTTGCAAGGGGGGTCGCTGTGACATCGATATCACTGGGAGCTACCTCGCTGGTCTATTCGAGGATGTGAAGCAGCTGGGCGAGAACTGAAACTGAAGTACTACTAGGATTGCTGAGCTACTATCAGGAATTAGTTTGGGTAAAACATCTAGGTTCCCCCAGCTGAGATCAGCTTTCATGCCTTCTTCTTTTTTTTGGTAAACCAGATAGGGCCATGACTACATGGCCCGTAAGTCCTCATAGACAAAAACCTGAAGAACAGATGGAAAATTACATTCCTAGTACCCTCCAACACCAGTTAGCCGAGCATCAAGAGCTAGCCAGTGAGCCGTCAACTTAGCAGATCGGAGTCCAGTGGATGCTAACACCTTCCACCTGCCTCCACAATTGTTGGTATTCGATCAACACAGGATTGGCCTCCACAGAAATCAACTTACCTACTACCAGGGCATCCCTAGCTAGAGCGCCATCCATGTACAATGCAACATGCCCACATTGTCATCGGACTAACTCACAGAGAGCCCCATTGATCGCTCACATTCCATGCATGTACAAAGGTCATCACCTGGTAGGGAAATGAAGCAGTCGCAATTACTATACCTTCAGTGGTAGCAAGTGGGGGGGACGATTACGGCCATCGTACGGTCCCCCTCCAATAGTCGATTGAAGGTTTTACCCTTCGGGATGTGGCATGATATGAAGCATCGAGCTGTCGAATGCTTAGTTGTCGCACAGACACTGTATAGTAGAAAGAGACAAAGAAAGATAAAGAGAGGGAGAGAGAGTCGACACAGGATGTGGTGACGAAGTTTGGCCGAAGCCTACGTCTCCGTGTGGCAAGACGCAACCTTTGAATCCACTATCTCTGAAGAAGTTGAGCCACTCTCAACAGGCCGAGGATGTTTACACAGGTGAACAGAGGGTGGAGTAGGCTTCACTAGTCTGAAAACCAGAAAGCTTGGGAGCTCTTGTAACATCCGCCCCAAACACATAAGATTTTGTCCACTTTGCCCGTGCCCGCACGAGAACTTCCCAGGGAGTCACCCATCCTGGTACTACTCTCGCCCGAGCACACTTAACTACGGAATCCGTAGTTAAGCGTGCTCGGGATTCCGTAGTTAAGTGTGCTCGGGCGAGAGTAGTACCAGGATGGGTGACCCCCTAGGAAGTTCTCGTGCGGGCACGGACAAAGTGGACACAATCTTATGTGTTTGGGGTGAATGTTACAAAATGGTATCAGAGCTGGTTCTCCTCGTAATGGGGGGGGTCTAACCCTACACGAGGACGTATAGCCCTAAGGGGGGTGGATTGTGATGACCAAGATCCAATAGGCCAATAGCCAAGAGCCAAGACTCCTGAGGCGGGAATGCCAAGATGGATGAGGTGAGGTGGGGTGAGGTGAGGTGTACAAGGCTATGAGTTAGCCCCACATCGCCTGGAGAGAAGGAGATCTTGTGCTGCTTATATAATTTTTCCTCCCAAACATAGAAGACGCGTTTTAAAGCCGTGCGCCGCTACGGATTTTGTAAGAACTCCGTAGTTAAGCGTGCTCGGGCGAGAGTAGTACTAGGATGGGTGACCACCCTGGGAAGTTCTCATTCGAGCACGGGCAAATCGGACAATATCTTGTGTGTTTGGGGCGGATGTTACAGTTCTGGAAAACAGAAAGTGGGATTCAGAATAATGAAATTCGAGTCTGGAATATTCACAGGGTTGGCTATTTATAGAGGTTCGGGAATACCGGGGATTCTGGTAAAAACCCAAGGGGATTTACCAGACTTCGAATAGTATCCGTAGGCCCCAGGCAGGGCTGTTATTCCCATCGACGTCCCTATGGGCCCCAGGCAGGGCTGTGGGTCCTACCCTCGGGCGTAGGCCAGATTTTGCACCCACAGTTAGCCCTTCCCAACTAGGCAGGTGTTAACATAGTTGGCTAGGACTCCCTGGTGCAAAATTGGTTCGCCTGTCGTCCCCCTGCCAAGGGATGATCAGGTTCGCGTCTGCCGACCCGTTGCACGATACCGATTGTTGTCCATCTACCGACCCACTGTGTGGGGTCGACCGCTGCACCCGCCAACCCCCTGCCAAGGGCCGATCGGGTGTGCGCCTTGCAACCCGCTACACGGGGCCGACCGTTGCTCGTCTGCCGACCCATTGCGCCCACTGACCCCCTAACAAGGGCCGACCGGGTGCATGTCTGCCGACCCGTTATGCGGGGCCGACCGTCGTCCGTCTGCCAACCCTCTACATGGGGTTGATCGTTGCACCCGCCGACCCCCTGCCAAGGGTCGGCCGGGCGCAAGTCTACCGACCCGCTGCCTGGGGCCGACCGTCGTTCGTCTGTCGACCCGCTGTGCGGGGCCGACTGTTGCACAGGCGGGCGGTGCCGGTGGCTGGTTAGTTGTGCGAGTCGCCCTGCGGGTCCCACTGTTGGGCTTTAGCAGAATTCTGCACCCATACCCCCTCCCAACTAGTCAGATGCTAACCTAGCTAGTTAGGACATCGTGGTGTAGGCAGGCAGTAAGGGTCACGATTGGCGCAGATGAGCGTTCGACGTCTGGTGGAGGAGTAGGGGGGTTAGAAAATATGTAAGGGGTCGGTTTTTGGGTAGGGGGAAGGGGGGCTCAGGGTAGAAGGCCAGGGGGGTCGGGAGTTGTGTACAGAGCCAGGGGGGTAGGTTTTTGTGCAGGGGGAAGTGGGTTTAAGTAGAAGGCCAGGGGGGGTTGGTTTATATGTAAGGGGCCAGGGGGGTCGATTTTTGTGTAGGGGGAAGGTGGGTCGTGTAGAAGGCCAGAGGGGTCGATTTTTGTATAGGGGGCCAAGGGGGTCAGTTTTTGTGTAGGGGGAAGGGGGGTCGGGTAGAAGGCCATGGGGGTTACTTTTTGTGTAGAGAGAAGGGGGGTCGGGTAGAAGACCATGGGGGGCGGGAATTGTGTAGAGGGCCAGAGAGTTCGGTTTTTATGCAGGGGGAAGGGGGTTCAGGTAGAAGGCCAGGGGGGGTTAGTTTATGTGTAATGGGCCAAGGGGGTCGATTTTTGTATAGGGGGAAGGGGGGGTCGTGTAGAAGGACACGGGGACGGGTCGGTTTTTGTGTAAGGGGCAGGGGGGTTCGTTTTTGTGTAGAGGGAAGAGGGGGGGTTTTGTAAAAGGTAAGGGGGTCGGTTTTTGTGTAAGGGGCCAGGGGGGTCGGTTTTTGTGTAGGGGGAAGAGGGCTCGGGTAGAAGGCTAGGGGGTCGGTTTTTGTGTAGGGGAAAGGGGGGTCGGATAAAAGGCCATGGGGGTTGGTTTTTGTGTAGGGGGAAGGGGGGTCGGGTAGAAGGATAAGGGGGGTTGGTTTTTGTGTAGGGGGAAGGGGCGTCGGGAATTATATAGGGGGCCAAGGGGGGTCGGGTTTTTTGTAGCATGAAGGGGGGCAGGCATAGTGCAGGGGGGTCGGTTAAAGTGTAAGGGGGGGTTGTGGGTGCAAAAATTGTACCGGATCGAACCAGACCCACATGGACCCGCTCAATGGCCCAAATAGGCAAGCTTATGGATAGGATCAGCGCCACCTCAGTACTGCCACATCATCACAGTCATATCAGCACAGACTTCAGCTGTAAAAAGACTCCTTTGGTATCCAGAGAAAAGGTGAGGTTGGTCAATTGATCAAAGAAGGAGGATTCCAAAGTTTCTCTCGGCCTGTCGAGAGAATGCACCCCCCTTCATATTCATTATAGTCGAAATCAGATGGCACCTCTCACCCGGAGACGTAGGTCGTAAGACCAAACTTCAACAACAACTCCTCATGTCTTATCTCGCTTTATCTACTTTCTAATCTCTCTAACTCTACAAACCATACAACTCAATCAAGAATTATGGGGCGAGGTTCTCGATCAAGACGGCACAGAAATTTCCCCCACAAGGGGTTGGGTAAACTGTTAGTGGGGGGGGGGGGGGGGGGTCGGTTGACAGGGAGCCTCAAAAATCGATCCCCCTAAATTCTACCTGAACCCATTCCTCTAAACCTAAACCCGACACGACCCGACCCTAACACTAACCCTAACTAACACCCCTAACTCGAATCCTAAAATCTAAAACCTAAACTAGGAAGTCGGGTAGCGGTCCTCGATCTGCGCAAGCTTTGGAGGAGGGTGGGGGATCTCCCACTTTTCTCAAAATTGACAGCGGGAGATTCATCAAGTCTATAAATAGGGCTCGAGTGCCCTCTATTTGTCACTGTGCTGAGAATTCTTCTGAAACTTCTCAATTCTCAGGTTCTCCAAGCTCTCACTTATCTCCTCGCTAGATGTCGTCTGAAGGTGCTGCTGGATCGATGGGGAAGAAGGGTGTCATCCCTCGCTTGAGGAAGGGCTTCAAGGGCTTCCTCAAGGGTTCATTGGAGGCTGAAGGTTCAAACCCTTAACCGGAGGAGTAGTCGATCTCAGGCAAAGGGTTAGGCTCCTCGCCCCGAGCCGAAGGCGTCGAAGGATAAGTCTTCTCAGCTGGAGGCGGTAGTTGAGACGATAGAGAAGAAGCTGAGGAGGCCCTATGCTGAGACGCCTGCTCCTTCAAGCATGTGCAAATCCCTCGCCTGGTGAGTGTGCTGGGGCCGTTGATGTTGTTGGAGGAGGAGCCTCTCTACCATTTCAAGAAAGGCTTCTATAAGAGGGAGTCGCATCGCTATCAATGAGAGGCATTACTGAAGATCTTCAGGGAGCATAAACAGATGTCGAGCTTTTCGGTGATCCAGAAGACCTTCGGTATCGATCGAACCCCCCCCCCCCCCCCATTTGTCTTCTTGAGCAAAGTGAGTAATGAAAAGGCTTCGGGTACGATTATCTTGTTGGGCCAGCTAAACTGCGGGATGGGGTTACAACTGCTACCGTTTGTCGCCCGACTATTGAATACGTCGGGTAGCTGCCCTGGCCAAGTTGGAGCAAATGTGTGGCGCATCATATACGCATTCTGTCGGGTGGAGTCGGACTGTCAAGCTGAACTCCGGGTGTGCTACACTGGTTTGAAGGAGGATGAGTCTGCGAGAATTGAGCTTGGGTATTTTTTTCTTTCATTACATATGGGTGTCGAGCTCGTCTGGGGGGTCCGGCTTCTTCCACCTCCATGGCATGTCTGATCTGAGGCCGATCAAGAGTCTACCCGACTCTAACAAATCCTTCGCTGAAGGGTCATTCTCGATTATGGGAGCCTGGTCGCCGATTGCTATGCCGAAGGCGATGCGAGATGATGTGCAGAAGGAGGTGGAGTGCTACCAAGCCAGCGGGGCATTTGCCTGGTCTTTGCAGCATACATCGGCGATCGATAACATCTTCCTCGAGTTGACCTGTGGCACCAGATCATGGAGGCAATTTGGTTTCTGTCCTGTGCTACATGGGATGAAGAACCTGATGCATCGTCTCACGGCCCGGTTTGAGGACAACTATATTGTCTACTCGGATTACAAGGACGAGCAGTGGAATAAGAAGTGGGTGAGTGTCTAGGGGCCATGGCTGGTAGATAAACCAAGGAAGTTGATCACCCGGGCGAAGCAGATGGGGAGGAGAAAGAAAGAGGCCAAGGGAGAAGGCAGGGCGACTCCTGTTGGTGGTCATTCTCGCTCGTCGTATAGACATTCTTCTATGGGGAGGATGCAAAGGGCAATGCTGGTGGGGAGGCTAAGGGTGAGAGGGAGGAGCAGAGCCGCATCGATATTCAGGTGCCCCCTTCGGTACTGTGCCTCATCACCATGGGCAAGGGCATGATGTCGCCAGACTTAGAGGCCTTCGCCCTCCACTTGGAAAAGGAGGAGGAAGAAGAAGAGAAGAGGCTTGAGGTGCCATGCGAGCCTTGCTATGATTTCGGCCCCCTGATGTCGAGGCCGAAGGGCAAGGGTAGTCGGTCTCCGGGCTCGATGCCGCATTTGGCGGTGAGTTCTATGTCTGCCTCGAAGCCTCCGACAGGTGGCACTGACAAGCCTGATATCGTTATATAGGCGTGGCGGTTATCGCCGCGATGCATCTCCTGGAGGTGAGGGATCAGCGAAAGAGGGGGGAGTTGGCCGTTGTTGCCGTGACGCACTTCCCCTCGAAGCCGATCGTGGAGCCCGTAGTGGAGACAGTTGGCTGGGGTTTGACGCTGCTCGCAGCAGGTTGGACCAACTGAAGTGCGGCGCAACCTACCATTTATGCTCCTATCGACATTATGACGACGAGGCAGACAACGGCGTCACTCTCTTCCCGAAGGAGAGGCGAGAAGAAGCCTCACAGGGAGAGGAAGCCGAAGGAGCAAGAAGCAACTATAGCTGGTAAGAGGGCTTTCGAGGACTTGGGCGCTGACGAATACATTCCAATAGCCTGACGCATGATAGAAGCGTAACAACTTATCATGATGAAGCGACCAACCTAATCATAACTGCAAACTATTTTAGGTTATATGGGACCAATCCACTTAGTCTTCAACTCAGCGGACTACTATGTAGCCATGGCTCTTTGTTCTAATAAGAACATGTAGCGGTGTTATGTACCAACATGCATCTCATATAATAACATTCATCCTTTATTAATAAATTAAAACCCAGAGTTTTACAAACTTAGAACACACTAATTCTAACATCCAAAGCTATCCATCATAAGATATGAGGGATATACTTGAGCTTGCGATAGCTTGGGGGGAAAGTGATTCTTATTCTCCGAGTGAGTTTTTACCACTTCGTCTTCAGATGTGAGAAAGGGCAACTAAGCGAACACTCCAACTCTACCCCCTTCCTTCGGACTCAAAAAGGACGAATTACAACCACCGGATGGTAATAATTTTTGACTCAAAAACTTAATGGCAAACTGAAGCGACCTCGCTAAAGATAACAATATCCACCTTTGTCATAAATTTTTTGTGGCAAAACACTCTATTTATAAAAACATTGCAATGGGGCTTCATATACATGTCTTTTCACTAATAAGCCCACCCATCAAGTGACTCAGTGACTCAACAAAAAAAAATCATGTGCAAAAGGAGAATATGTGAGAGTATCTGAAATCTTGAAAGAAATCAAATGCACAAGTCAAATACTCTTTTATCCCTGCAGAAAATGTTAGTCCGAAGCAAAAATATATCAAACAACTAATGTTTACTCGGGTGCTAATGTGATGTAGCTAAAAAGTCCAAAACACATGACACATATATATATATATATATATATATATATATATATATATATATATATATATATATATATATATATATATATATATATATATATATATATATATATATATATATATAGGGAAAGGGTAGCCTACTCCATGGAGTAGGCTACTTATCTACTCCATGGCCTAAATAGACGCCACATGACACTTTTAAATTGGGTATTTTGTTGATGTATGGTCAATCCAAAATGGATAGATTAGGATTATGAAAAAAAATCCGAAAAAAAAAATCTCAATCAACTCGATCAAGTTGTAACAAATTTAATGGTAAATTATGCATCGTAAAAACTTTTTTTTTTTTGCATGCTAAAATTGCTACTTGGCATGTGTTTTTCTCAAATTTTTTTCTTTACAATTATTGGGAGGGATGAACCTAAGTTAATAAAGTCTTATCTCCAGTTAAAAAGTGTCACATGGCATCCATTTAACCCATGGAGTAGATAAGTTACCTACTCCATGGAGTAGGCTACCTTGCCCCATATATATATATGGGTCATGATCGGATGACCCATCATACTAATTGTTCGATTCAGATTTCAAAATGTATTGATTTTTTGTGAGGGTGATCAGCATACCATAGATAGCATATCCTCAAAAATTTTGTTGATTCTAAAACCTCTAGGGCCATCAAATGTTATGAGCATTTTCAACCGTCAATTTCAACTATTGATTTGAAGAGCACATTTGATACACCTAGATGTTTTAGAATGTTCTGATTTTTTTGAGGATGATCAACATACCAAAGATATCACCTCTACAAAAAAATCAGCACATTCTAAAATCCGAATCCAATAATAAGGATGATGGGTCAAATATTAGTCAGTTGATAACCTGTAACTGATCCGTATTGAATCAGGTCCACAAAAGTCTAAAGTGATTCAAGTGATTTGGTCAAAATATCCAAACCAACCCAACCTATTTAGACCGTATTGTGTCGGTTCTTGGTCTTACCCGACTCAAGTTGCACCCCTAGTATTTAGTCATTGGCTAGAGGTATTTCCTAAGAGGCGGCTAATCTTGAAAAGGCAAGATAACCATTCCTTCTTAAACCAGTATCTTGACTTGTCGGAAAAGGGGACTTTTAGGAAAAAGTCTTCATGGGCATGACATATGCATAACTCATCCAAAGTTCATTCTTGTCTACATGAGAAAAGAGTAGGGCTGGCCATTTTAGACCCGACACAACCCGGCACGAAATTAACGGGTCTGGGTTTGGGTTAAACGGGTTCGGGTTGTAAACGGTTCAACACAACTAACCCGTTTAATAAATGGGTCAGGTCCAGGTTTAGTGTCTAGACACGGTAGACCTGAGAAGACTCGTTTAAAATTCAACGGGTCGGGTCGGATCGGGTCTACCCGCAATCCGATATTATAGTATATAGAATAATATAGTACCAGCGGATCTTATCGGGTAGAGTCGGATCGGGTCGGGTCGGGTCAACTAAATAGACCCGTGTGGTAAATGGGTCTTATCGGGTCTACCCGTTTATAAGCGGGTCGGATATAGATTTAGGATCTAGGCATGATTAGTTAACCGGGTTGGATCCCGGTCTAGGGGTTTTGGACATGACCCGAAACTAAACACGACATGAACCCAACCCGACACGACCCATTGCCACCCCGAAAAGAGTAAGAGAAATGCTATTCAACCCAAAGGTTTGCCCGATTTCTCTCAGCCCGATTGACATGGCAGCGTGCAACTGGTGGTGTAGAAGATTCAAATGTCGCTAGTGGGTTTCAGCCACCAATTGTACGCTGCCTAGTCAATCGGGTTGTCCCGCAGTTGAACATACTGTAGGACAACTCTACGGGACATCATGTGGGGGCGTTGGCCAGTGTTCATACCACCACGGGTTGTCCCGTAGTATGTCTATGTCGGCGGTTTTCGTCTGCTTTTGCGACAGGGACATATACGACCCCATATCTGGTGGCAAAGCCATCGGAAAAAGATATAATCTGCTATTTTTTTGCCACTGAAAAAGGGTTGTTATGTTGTAGTGGCTATTTATAAAACTTAAAAGTGAGACGATTATTTATAATATCAATATTTGTCGGTGAGTTGCCTATAATAATTCTTATTTTTTTCTCGTCAAAGATCGAGTCTTATTTATGTTCATAAGTGTACCATTTTATTTATACACCATACAACGTTTGAATAAGTTTGGAATTCGATCATGCAACGCTTGAAATAAAAACTATGGAGTTAACCACTGGGAGACAGCCGTAGTTGTACATTTAACAGAGTAAATTAAAGGAAAAATTTATTCATACCCCAAAAATCTATAAGTAGCCCCCGTCTCCCATCTGTTTCACAATAATTTACTCATAATTTTTAAAATATTGTTTATACCCTTATCTTATACCCCACATACATCTAAAACTTTAAATAAAACATTTCAAATAAGGAGGCATTGGCTGCAATTGGGAAGGAATTGAGCGATGGCAATGGCATGATTGTGGCGTCAGTGGCAGCGACATCGACAACAAGGCTCGAAGATCCTACTTCCTCCCGATCTGATTCCTTCATAGGCGGCAGGTGTATTTAAGGTGGGGTGTAAAGGGAAAGGGTATTTTTGGGATGGGAATGGGGTATGATACCGAACAAAATATCCCATCTACTATGAAATATCTTCACTTAGCTCTCTGTACAAGTTCAATTTGTTCATAAAATGATAAACGGTTATATATTTTGACAATGGCTTACCCCCCTAGATAGTTTAGGGGGTATTTTGTTTGGGTTTTAAAGTTTAGGGGGATAAGGTAAAAATGAGCAATAGTTCAATAGGGCTTTATGTAATTTGTCTTATTGTCTTTTTTGGTAATCATGTAACTTGCCTTATTTAATATGGTTGATAACCTTCCCAAAGAAAAGACAAGGAATCTTGTCCTACAAAACATCTAACATAGACTGTGGGGCTCCTCCAATAATGTCATTCAAGTTGTTTGGGCTCCGTGCTAACCCGGGTATTAAAAATCAAATACAAAGAGAGAAAAAGATATCATAATATTGCCACATGGCACCTAGAGAACGATGAAAGATTGCCATGTGGCACTCAGTTGTTTGAGGCTATAGGTATAGATAGCCTAGTCGTTAGCCTAACTTCTCGTTCACAATTGGATGTCATTATCATAGTCGTTCGTTGATCAATCACTATGGTCCGTTTGCCTACAAGTTGGGCTAAGCGCGAGAGTTTATCTGCAATGAACGGTTGTGATTGTGACACGCAAGCTGGAGAGAGAGAGATTGAGAGAGGGGGGGGGGGGGGGGGGGGGGGAGGGAGTTTGACGCTCCAACATCTCTAAGGAGGTTGGAACAAAATCGTTCTTGAAGATGTAGAATTTAATACAACTTATGATTGAAGGGACATTACAATCAATGGCATTGAAACCCACCGGCCACCACCATTAATACCACGGCACTAGTCTAGTTGCTTGCAGAGCAGCCGTTTGATTCAGCATCGTGTGGATAGCTGCATCATACGGCTGATCTCAAAAGCAACTTGACTAGAGATACTTAAGAAGAGCTAAGCTCATTATGTATATATAGGTCTTACATTACAACAAAATGAGTGTGATCTGTATTGTTGTTGAAGAGAAATGTTATTCAGCCTGAAGGTTTGCCCGATTCCACTCAGCTCGATCGACGTGGTTGTGTACAAGTGATGGTTGAATCTCACTGGTGACATCTGAATCTCACTAGCCACCGCTCGTCCATTACCACATGGCCCATGTCAATCGGGCTGAGCCGAATCGAGAAAACCTTCAGACTGAATAACATTTCTTGTCGCCGAAGCGATTCATCCCTTCCATAAGGGAAGAAGGGGTTCAGATCTCCTCCAGTTTGCCCGGATTGATGGGCCCGTCTCATATCATAGCCACATGTAATCGGCTGGAGTAGGATTCACTTTCTCTCCCCTCTTTGTACTTTTGACGACCCCATCAAAAACCCTTTTATGTATGATGTGTTGGAAATTTTAACTATTTTATACTATTAAACTTAGGAGCTTAATCAAATTCTTAATATTGAAAGATATGTTGTTTAACAAATATTATTTTTCCAAGCAAAAACACGTCACAAATTTCTTTTAGAAATGGTTTGCCAAGGCAGAGCGGGTTCTATGGAACCGTCATTCACCTTGCTGAACTTTTCTAAAAGTGAGAGAAATATATATAATCCTAAATATTATTTATCGCTATTTAGGTTTTGTATTAGATGCAAGTCGTTTTAATGGATTTAATAATAGCAAAGGAATGGAGTTAGAAATTCTAGCCTGATTGTCAAAGCACGCTAGGCGTTGTCCAAAGAAACTTATTGCCCCCCTCGTGTGGGTCTCGTGGCAATGGTTCTCGGAGATACGACGACCCCGGTCAGGCGACCTCCTTCTCGTCGGCACGACTTCAAGAAGACTTTGCGAACCTCATGAATTTTCAGGAACTCAGTGACTCAACGAAGATCTTCTCGAAGCAGGGAGGCAGCACCGCAGCACAACTTTGATCAGAGAGAGAGTCTTCTTGGAACAAGGAGGTAGCACCGCAGTAACGGCTCCAGAAAACAGGAGAGGAAGAAACAGAGAGTAGGGAGCTATTTTGATTTTTTTGTGTGCCCTTTCCCATGACTGCACTGGCTAATGGGAGGCTGAAAGAGGGGAGACAATCATGGGTTGCGATTAAGCCCATCAACCCCGCACGTGTTACAACTCGTAACGGCTGGTATGAAGCGACGCTTCTCGCGTAACGGCTAGCATGCAGCAACGAATAGTAGCCCAAAAGGAAATTAATAAATATAAAGGGTTTAAAAGCAAAAAAGAAATAAGGCAGGTGCGAACTAGCCCATTTCGGAGGTGCTATCATGTCCGGGTCCGCGGGCGCACACACACGCACCGCCCAGCCCAAGCCTGGCCCGGCACTGCTCGGCATGGCACGGCATGCACGCGTGCACGTGTGTGAGCTTGTGGAGCCCCTCCTCTAGTGTGATGATTAGTGGGGGGAAAAAGGCAATCTCTTTTAAGTTAGTAGGGGATTTCTCCCCTTACCGATATAGGACTAAACCCCCATATGTTTTGAGTGGTTTTCAAACACACACCCAACAATCCCCCACATGTTTAAAACCACTAAATATTAAATAATCAATAAAAGTTTCAAAATGTAAAATAAAAAGACTTTGCTGGATTCCTTATACTACGCAGTAGGTGTAGGTACCTTCCGGTTTGAACCTCCACTTAGTACAGTTGTATACATCCGTGAGGACTTAGTAGACTACGCCTTGAACCAGCCTCATTTATCGGGTTTCTACAAGTAGTACACGTAGTACAGTTTTCAATGGTTCTAAGCGGGTTGCGTTATTGAAGGCCTTGCGCAGATATCTTTTCGTGTATGTTTTTAGGGAACAGCCCTGGTCCCAGAGTTGCGGCATCACAACTACATACATATAGGTAAGTCCTAATATAGGTATGAGCAAGGCGACATCCCGCCTCATGGGTCTTGGACTTATTAAGAGTTTTAAACTCATCTTACCCCTTTCTTTTAATAAGCACTGACGTCATAGGAACGAGAGCATTATTCAGTGCTCCTCATTTTTAATCACTACTACAATTTGTTTCTACCCATTGAACCTCCGTGAGGTTGGGTTTCTACTGCGGTGATTTTTTTTATGGGCTTAATCCCATCCCCCTCGACGATTCCATTGCCCTAGAGAGGCCCTTAGTTAGATGATCTGCCAAATTCTTTTCGGATCTAACAAAGTCTAGGATAATTATTTCATTTTTTATCTTATATCTGAGAGATCTATGTCTCACTTTTAGATGTCGATTTATTTTCATATCAGTATTCTCTTGATTATATTTATCAATAGCTGATCAACAATCACAATGGATAGATATAGCCGGTAAAGGCTTTTCTATCAATGGGATCTCATATAGAAGATCTTGAAATCATTCTGCTTCTGTGCTAGTGGTATCTAGCGCTATCATATCTGATTCCATGGTACTTGTCACGCCCCATAAATCAGGAACCAATCCCTTGGATGTGAGGTAAGAAAAACCAAGGGGTTTAGGGTTTAGTTGACTAACTACACCAATTAGCGTTTCTCACAGGACTACGGCTCTTTCATAAATGAAGAAGAATGAGGGGGGAAGAAACAAGGAATATTTTAACTTAAAGTTTTTTGTATATATATATATATATATATATATATATATATATATATATATATATATTATTTTTTTAAAAAGAAAATAAAGAGATAAAATTTTGCCGATGGCAAGATGACCACGCTCGACCTTCAACCGGGCTTTCCTTTCAGCATGTGTGGCCTGTCGGTGCCCTATATGCTGACAGAAGTCCCTCTTAAGGGAGCACGAGGCTCAAGCCTTTAACGGCGAGCCAAGTATCTCACCCGCTCCCTAACACTCAATGCATCGGTCTGGAGGCCTTATCCACTGGGCTTGTCAAATTAATTCAATTCTTCTTCTTATATTTTCATTGTGAGCTATCCTAGGTTTGGGACCTTGAGAAGAGGCCTACCTAATAGTACATCAGTTGTATCATTGCCAGACATAAAACATACACTAAACTAATAACTCTTATCAAATCTAGTTCGATTACATTATTAGAATAAGGAAAGCTACAAGACAATTAACTGAAGATAGAACACTATCGTAGCCCTAACTCTACCTTTAGCCTCCCACTGCTACTCCTGAATCTTTATACTTGTAGGAGAGTCTACTCGTGGAAAAGAGTAGCCCCCAATAGAAAATTAGAAGATTAGCCAAATTAATGGCTAGTGACATCCTAATAGTCTTTAATAATATGAGACAACCGAGTTAATTGAATTAAATTTGGCAATCCTAGTACGTAATATTAGTATTTACAAAAGAATAACCTAATCTTATCAGTAATCTATTTTCTCATACAATACCTATTATCACTAAATTATCTAACATAATGTTTATTCGATATTTTACAATATTAATGAACAAATAAAACGACCATCTAAATGTCACTAGATTATCTCGTTCTACAATTCCATAATCCAACATTAAGATTCCATAGTTGTTAATTAACAATCATATAAAACATCTATCCTAATGTGAACCCCGGATATTTTATTCATCCTGCCCCCGGTCGGGCATTACTATAGAGCCTTTTATTTCGATTTAGAGGGCCAACTCTCTCGCCGTGCATCCTCCAACACCATGCACAAAATCACCCATATGATCATAAGGGGTTTCCCGTCTTTCACGGTGGAGCTCTACCGCCCAACTTGATTTCTTTAGGGTCTTCAACTACCCCAGGACAGGAATTGCTAGGCCAATCCCTACTCGAGGGCACCTCCTATTGGCTTTACCACAATCCTTACCCGTGACCCCCTAACCTACTGATCTTTGGTTGTGCATGTAGGGTAGTTCATGGCCCTTGCGCGCACGGGGTCCCAATCTTTTTATAATATAGATTATCATATTTTATCTATTTTAATAAAGTATTAAAGACTCAACACAGGGAACAATTACCTTTATACATATACTGAGATATATAAAAAGTACATACGGTGATTTATAATTTGCAACAGTTTAACACTGGTCTCGCACTGCTCTCGCAACCAATAACAATACTACAGCTAATTGTCACATCGCTCTTAAAGCGATTCGACCTACACTCCCCCAAAACCAGTATATTAGGATTGCCACTTCTTTTTGTAGGGTGGGTCCCGATAATCACTATTTACTCAAATTATATTTTAATTTAAGGGAATAACTCATTACAGTATCTATGCAATAATTATGATTATATTGTTAATATTTTAAAATATGATTATTTTATTAATATTTTAAAGCATGCTTATTTTAATAATATTTTAAAGCATGTATCGCCGGACTCGCGACTTCGCATGCAAGGAGGGATCCACGTGACCACATACGGTGATGCACGGCGGGACCCGCATGCAGGGAGATGGACATCCACCCTAGTTGTTCTCATTTTCCACTATCAAAGACCACGACAAGGGAAGTAGATGTCATCTGGTTGTCGATCACGCACAAACTCCTGTTAACTGCTCTTGATTCGTCTCTGCTTCATCTACAGCTGGATCGTCCCGGTTATGCACTGCCAAATTCACACAGCGAACCCATAGTCAATGCTTGCTACCGAGTAATACGGGTTTAGGGTCGAATTGGCCGAGTCGAGAAATTTAGGTGTCATCGAACGCCACCGGTCTATCGGCACGCAAAATGATGCTCTAATGGTATCGTCTTGGTTAGTCGATGTTGCCGACGCCAAAGGCTATATTAGGGTCTACTTGTACTAATCCGACTAAACGATCGTACCCGTATCGGTTATTGCCACTAGTATGCAAGGATGGGCTTACACGGGAATCGCACTAGTGATCAGCTGAGGTCGCTAAGTAGCACATTATTGTCGTCATGGGGTCGATCTCGCACGCAAACGACTACACAAGGCGGTCTGATCCGTATCCGTATTTTCAACTCTGAGGCGAGCGTGACCCGATGAGATCGGGCCAGCTAATCTTGAGTGTGAGCTCAAGGGACTAGATTGACAATTACAACCTACAAGCCTGCCGAGCCTAGACCCGGATTGGCGGTGACTATCCTGCCTTGACCAGTCGAATCCCGGAATTAGTCGGAAGATGCTCTGGGAGCCATCGGGCACCGTCTCGTTTGCATATAAAATAGTGCGATCGATGATGTACGGTTGCATAACATACGGTGGTTCACCGCCATGCACAAGGCGCAACATCGCTCACTGCTAGTAAAAAGGGCGATTACCAATAATCGACAAGATCGGTTAGTCTCGAGTGGATTTTCTCGGCTACTAATCACAAGGCACCTGGGGTGATGCTAGGCCGAGGGTGGTCAGAGCCACTCGCTACTTCACCATCGATAGTAGGTTATCGGCGTTCACAATAGCAAGGGTAGAGGGGGACTGGATTTGGCTAGTGGTTGGGTGGCTGGTTGGTCGTCAGCCCAAATGAGGGCATGGCCGGGTCTTGGTCGGGATTTGCCGACTGCACAGTTGCCGGCTACATGACCGGCGGCTTCATAGCCGCAACAAGTGAAAAGGCAAAGAGGGAGGTTGTGGTCTATCTCAACAGAACCAAGGGGATTAAGAAGGTCACTGACCTGGTGCAAGGCTTGGCTCCAGCTGTGGCTGCTCCAGCTGCACCTCCTCCTCTCTCCGGTGACTGGGCGCAGCACCTCCAAGAGAATAAGGGAATTCAAGGGAGGGATGAGGGATGACGAGTTGGGCTACTTCGTGGGGAGGGGGTCGTCGACTGTGGCTCCTCCTCCTCGGTCCGGTCGGCTGCTCCTTTCCGGCCACCACCGTGCACAACCACCACAGGGAGGTGGGGGAGAGATCAAGGAAGAGAGAGATCACGGGGGAAGAGCGAGATCGGAAGGGAGATAAGGGGGTCGGGTCCGTTGGTTGAAGAGAGAGAGAGATCGAGGGGGAGTAAGAGAGAGATTAGAGAGGGAGTGAGGGGGCTGGACTAGGGTAGGGTTTTTAAAGGGAGGAGGGGGCGGCGACTGGGTATGGAGGGGGTCGGGATCCACGGGATTTGGGGCGGGTTTTGGGGGATCAGGTTGAGGGGATCGTGATGGTGAAGAGGGGGAGAGCAGGGGATGGGCGGTGAGGTGATGGGAAGGGTGATGGCGATGGGAGAGAGGCTGGGGGGTGGCGGACTGTTTGAGGGGGGGTCAGGTTGGAGAGAGAGAGAGAGATCCGAGAAAGAGGGGAAGGAGATCCGAGAGAGAGGGAAAGAGATCTGAGAGAAGATAGAGAGATCGAAGAGATGGGAGAGAAGAGAGAGAGAGAGAGAGAGAGAGAGAGAGAGAGAGAGTCGGCTGGGTTACGGTTGGGTTCGGGTTTGGGTGAGGGTTTGGGGATGGGTTTGGGTTTTAGGTTTAAGAGAATAGAGAGAGAGGGGTTAGGATGAGGTTGAGGAGAGAGAGAGAGGGAACGGTTGGGTTGGGTTTGGGATTAAGAGAGAGAGAGAGAGAGAAAGAGAGTTGGCTGTTAGGATTGGGTTTTTAGTTTTTGGTTTTAGTTTTTTTTTATTTTTTTTCTAATACCGGTCGAGCTCGACTCGTGCTCGACTTGTGCCGAGCCTGACTCGCCCTCGACTCAGGTCACGTCGAGACGCGCCGGCGTGCAAACCTCACCGGGTCCGACAGACCCACCACAATACCTATTTATTATTATATTATATATAAAAAAGCAATTATGCCATGCATCATTACACATGCTCATATGCTCGTGTAACGATCACTACACCTCCAATGAAGCCTCGGGACCCACTGCCTGGTCCCACTTGAGTACAACCAACAGCATCGACATCAAGGATTTTCAATAATTATTCTAGCAACGTGATTCAAATAATATTTAAATAAAACTGGGTTGCTCTGGGCAAAAACACACTGGAGTGACGGTCATTACAGTACTCCTAGCTATAACAGTATATTTGGTGGATTTTTAAGATATGACTCCACCTCCTAGTAGGAATACATACCCGGTTGTGAACTTAATATCTATTGAGTTACTAATCCAGTTAGCATCAGAGTATCCCTCTAATACAGCTGGATATCTAGTATAGTGGAGACCATATGATATGGTTCCCTTAAGGTATATAAAAACTCTTTCTAATGCGTTCCAATGGAACTCATTCGGGTTAGACGTATAATGACTAAGTCTATTTACCGTGTAAGCGATATCGGGTCGAGTATAGTTTGCTAAAAAAACCCAGCGATCCTATGATTTGAGCATACTCGCTCTGTAGTTTAGGAAGTCCAGTGTTCTTTGTCAGATGGGTGTTTGGATCATATGGTGTGGATATCGGTTGGCAATCGAAGTCGTAGAATTTTCTAAGAATTTTCTCGACATAACCTTCCTAATTATCTTATTGTTCAAAAAAACGTCGGCTTGTCCCAGATCTTTCATGTCGAAGTTTTGGGACAGAAAGTGTTTAATGTCATTTATGATTTGTATGTTTGGACCGAATATTAGGATATCATCAACATACAAACATAAGATGACAATATTGTTACCATCTACTTTATAGTATACACATTTATCCGTTGTATTGATATTAAATCCATAGGATAAAATAATTTTATCGAATTTCATGTGTCATTGTTTTGAGACTTGTGTAAGTCCATAGAGGGATCGAATTAACTTACACATCTTTCCCTCTTGTTCAGGTGCCGTAAGTCCCTCGGGTTGGTCCATGTAGATTTTCTCATTTAGGTCGTCATTTAAGAAAGCAGTATTAACATACATTTGATGTATGACTAGCTTATAGATTAAAGTTAAGGCGATAAGGATCCTAATCATGATTATCCTAGCGACAGATGAGTAGACATAAAAGTAGTCTACCCTAGGTTTTTGGGTAAAACCCTTGGCTACAAGTCATGCCTTAAATTTATCTATGGTTCCGTCGGGTCTAAGTTTCTTTTTAAACACCCATTTATATCCTATGGTTTTGCAACCAGGAGGTAAATTAGTGAGTTCTCATGTATGATTTTGAATTATGGATTGGATATTGTTATCTATAACTTCCTTCCAAAAGGGTGAGTCTATAGACTTCATTGCATCTGTATAGGTAGAGGGAGAGTCCTCCACCAGAAGTGCATAGAAGTTATTAAATACTTTTTCTATACAGGCACGTTTACTTCTCCTAGGTTCAGTTTGGGTTACTGGTTCAGTCTGGTCTTTAGATTCTAATTGAACTTCGGGTTCGATCTGGGTTACCTGATTAGAACTAGAGACCTGGTTACTGGTATCGATCCTAGTATTGATCCTAGTCTTATAAGGGAAGATATTTTTGAAGTATGAGGCATCCCTAACTTCGATTATAGTGTTATTACCTATTTAGCTTATTTTAGAGTTAAACACTAAAAATTGATTAGCGTTACTGTCTGAAGCGTAGCCGATAAAGATGGCATCTACAGTCTTAGGTCCTATCTTCTTTCTTTTGTTATCGGGGATCTTTACCTTAGCTAGGCACCCCCACACTTTTAGATATTCTAAGTTAAGTTTTCTATGTTTCCATACTTCGTATGGGGTCAAGTCATTGTGTTTGAAAGGAATGCGGTTAAAGATAAAATAGGCTGTCATTTGGGCCTCCCCCTATAAGTTCTCTGGCACTCCATAGCTTATTAATATGGAATTGACCATGTTCATTAGGGTCATGTTTTTCCTCTCCGCTATACCATTGGATTGGGGAGTGTAAGGAGCTGTGATTTCATAGAGTATTCCATAGTTTTCACAGTACTCACTTAGCTCATTTGAGGTGTACTCCCCTCCTCGGTCTGACCTAAGGATCTTAATAGTTTCATCTAATTGGTTCTCAACCTGAGTTCTATAAATTTTAAATTTACTGAGTACTTCATCCTTAGTCTTAATAAGGTATTGGTGGTAATATTTTGAAGCGTCATGTATGAACATTACAAAATATATATTGTCACCTCTCGAGGTTCTTCCAGAATCACAGACATTGCTGTGAATTAGTTCAAGTATCTTGGAGTCTCGATCTATGGTTTTAAAAGATTTCTTAGATTATTTGGCTTCTACGTATATCTCACACTTGTCGAGATTCTTAATATCGGATTTAGGAATAATGTTTAGGGTCATAAGTTTCTTGATAGAATTATAGTTCATATGACCTAGTCTTTGGTGCCAAGTGGCCGAAGACTCAACATTGAAAATAGTAACAGAAGGATTGAATACATTCAATGTAAACAAACCATCACAAAAAAATCTTTTTCCAATAAAATTTATTCCTTTGGTGATTACAACCTTATTGGATTCAAATATAAGTTTATAGCCCTATTGGACTAATAAGGATCCACTAATTAGATTCCTTCTAATCTTCGGATAGTGGTGGACTCCACGTAGGGTTAGGGTCTTCTCCGATATCAGCTTCAGGTCGATCCGTCCTATCCCTAGCATACGAGCCTCATCATTGTTCTCCATACTTATAGCTCCTCCATCTGAGACCAGATAGGTAAAAAACAAAGATTGATCAGAGCAAACATGAATGTTAGCTCCTGTGTCAATCCATCAATCAAATGTTTGAAAGGTTATGTTAACTTCAGGGGTGAAGAGAATATACCTGAAAGTGGTCCCAAAAGAGCCAACTCCAAAGGTCACCATGTTGACTTGGGAGCCGGGTGGCGTTGAATCATTCATTCTTGGATTTGGAGGTGGTGTTGTCTTCTTGTAGAAGCATTGGTTGGCCATGTGATTGGTCCAACCGCAGACGTAGCGGCAACGCACTCCTTCCTTATTTTGGTCCTTGGGATGGTTTGGGTTATGGTTGCTATGGTAGGGCTTCTTGGTATATGGCTTAGGTTTAGAGTGGAAGGGTTTTTTCTGGAACTTATGCTTAGGCTTCTGGAAAGGTTTGGATGGTTGACCCTCTATATTGTTAACCTTGGATTTGGATTCAGATGATCCCTTTTCCCTGAGCCTATGTTGCTCCTTAATTCTAATAGAGTTTAGAACTTGAGTCAGGGTTAGGTCACCTTGGGTATGACTTAGGTGTTTGGAAAACTCAGACCAAGAAGCAGGCAATTTGTCTATGAGGTAGGCTATTTGAAAGGTTTCATCAAAGGTAGAACCATTAGTCTTTAGGTGTTGGACTAGGTTCTCAAACTCATAAATCTGATCATTCATGGGTTTGGAGTCAACCATTTTGAAGCTGTTGAAGTCTGACGCTTTGAAGCATTTTACTCCAGTATCATCTAGACCATACTTACGTTCTAGAGTATCCCATAGGTCCTTAGAGTTTTGGATGATATAGTATATATCATAAAGTCTATCAGATAGAGCCCCTAGGATCCTATGAAGGCCATGGTAGTTGATTTCTTCTGGGGTCCTAGTTGGAATACCAGAGGTTGGTTCGGTGTCAAGTTGGAAAGTGGAGGCTCGGGTACGACGAGTTTGACTAGACCTACTAGATACTCCTGGTGCAGTTTCACCTATGGCTGACAATAACCCAAGTGTGGTTAGCCAGAAACGTATCTGGTTTTGCCACCTCTTGAAGTTAGACCCGTCAAACTTCTCGGGTTTGGCACTAAGGGTTCCACAATTTGGTGAGGCCATTTCGGACAAAAGAGAGGAGTTGTTTCGGACAAAAGAGAGGAGTTGAAATCTGAGGATTAAAAAATAGTTTTGTCAATTTCAAAGCACACTGTATAGATTTGACTCTTAGAAGTCCAAATAAAACTTCCAAATCCTAATGGTCAGATGGGCTCCAGGTAGAAGGTGGAGCACTAGGCTCGTTCAAATACCAAGCTACATTGGGCAATTTAATACCGGTTTGTCAAGCCTGTCTCGACACCGTAGGTAGTGGAATGCTCAATAGACGACTTTTAGTCTTTTCTAAAATGTATGCTTCTAATTAACTTTGTAGAAGTTAATTTTGTAACTAGTAGCTAGCACGTAATTTGTAATGTCTAATAGATGATCAAGTAAGCTAACAAATCATTTGTGAGCACATTACGAAGAAAATGATGATTAATTCTTTTCACTAATATGGATATTTATGAGCGATTAAATTATATCAGTAAGTTTCTTGGATTGTTGGAAATTTTAACCGTTCTATACTAGCAAACTTAGGAGCTTAATCAAATTCTTAATATTGAAAGATATGTTGTTTAACAAGTATTATTTTTCCAAGCAAAGACACGTCACAAATTTCTTTTAGAAATGATTTGCCAAGGCAGAGCGGGTTCTATGGAACTGTCATTCACCTTGCCGAACTTTTCTAAAAGTGAGAGAGAGAGATATAATCCTAAATATTATTTATCGCTATTTAGGTTTTGTATTAGATGCAAGTCGTTTTAATGAATTTAATAATAACAAAGGAATGGAGTTAGAAATTCTGGCCTAATTGTCTAAACATGTTAGGCGTTGTCCAAAGAAACTTATTACCCCCCTCGTGCGGGTCTCGTGGCAATGGTTCTCGGAGATACGATGACCCCGGTCAGACAACCTCCTTCTCGTCAGCACGACTTCATGAAGGCTTTGCGAACCTCGTGAACTTTCAGGAACCCAGTGACTCAACGAAGATCTTCTCGAAGCAGGGAGCCAGCACCACAGCACAACTTTGATCCAAGAGAGAGTCTTCTCGGAAGAAGGAGGCAACACCGTAGTAACAGCTCGAGAAAACGGGAGAGGAAGAGACAGAGAGTAGGAAGCTATTATTATTATTTTTTTTTGTCCTTTCCCATGGCTGCACTGAGCCTTATATAGGCCTCGAGCTGTTAATGAGAGACTGAAAGAGGGGAGGCAATCATGGGCTGCGATTAAGCCCATTAACCCCACACGCGTTACAGCTCATAACGGCTGGCATGCAGCGATGCTTCTCGCATAACGGCTAGCATGTAGCAACGACTAGTAGCCCAAAAGAAAATTAATAAATGTAAAGGGTTTAAAAGCAAAAATAAAAAATGAGGCAGGTGCGGACCAGCCCATTTCGGAGGTGCTATCGTGTCCGGGTCCGCGGGCGCGCACACATGCGCCACCTAGCCCAAGCCCAAGCCCAAGCCTGGCACGGCACGCACGCGCGTGTGTGAGCTTTTGGAGCCCCTCCTCTAGTGTGATGACTAGTGGGGGGAAGAGGGCAATTCCTTTTAAGTTGGTAAGGGATTTCTCCCCTTACCGATATGGGACTAAACCCCCATATGTTTTGAGTGGTTTTCAAACACACACCTAATATGATTGGACCTCATCTCAATACCTGGGTTTTGGGATAGAGAAAATCTCACATGGTATCAGAGCATAACTGTATCACTCACCTGCCAACGTGACAAGGACCAAAAAAAGATTGGCATGCACGTGAGTGTTGGAGAATTAGTCCCACCTTGATGAAGTAGAGGGAGGAAACAATCCTTATATATATGATGAGACCTCATCTCAATACTAGAGTTTTAGGATAGATGAAATCTCACACTCGGAAGATGTCCCCATGGAAATTAAGCAAGGACTTCGTCGACGATGTTGCTTGATGGGTAATTCATTCTCGAGCTCGTAATTCAAAACAATGAAGTAATAAACAAAAGAGCGATGGAGGTGGACGTGGAAGCGGGGGACGATGATTGGGATCCAATCTCGGCCATCGCATGAGCTTTCTCTCCGGTGGGTCGGGATGTGATAAAGCTCGAAAACCAGGTTCCTTTCTTTGTCCTCGAGACCCTGCTCATAATTTGTAGGTCATCCTAACCTACATCATTCATAAACCAAGATAGCCTTTATCCTTCTCGGCCACAACCCGAAATTTTTCTTTACTGTCAAACTTCCTCGAAATTGAAGACCGTCAAGGTCTTCGACATCTCGATTGTTCTCCTTTATAATTTTGATACCACTTCCTCAAAATTGGAGACCGTCGAGGTCTTCGACATCTTCATAATATTGAATTATCTTCTTTATTTGATACCACTTGTTATGACGATCCGAGGTGAAACCTTAGGCATAGGTCTTTATGGCAATACAAAAGAAGATCGAGATTGATCAAGAAAGAGAAGCATACAGGTTAGAAAGACAGGAACTTTTATACTGATGGGGACTTGGAGGTCGAGAATCATAAGGCAATTAAGCTCTAAGCTTTGCTTACTCTCCTATAACACATCATTGTGCAGTTGAAAACCGATAAGAAGCATAGGAAAGTGTGCCCTTGCCCCAGCTGTGATGAATCAGCTCGGCCTTCGCCTGCTCACCGGCCGCCCCAAGAGCCACGTGCAGCGGGAAGAAGTGCTCCGGCCAAGGGTGCGCCATCTTCGCGAAAGGCGCCTTCTCCTCGTAGTGGTTCACATCTTTGTTCCTATCGAAGAGGTGTTCCCTTGGATCAGTACCAACCATGCTAAAAATATAGATATTTACATGATAAAGAATAGGCAAATCGGGGAATATATGTTGTTTCTCTTCGTCTCCTTGGCTTATATTCCACGCCATAGGGATTGATACAATTTCTTGTATAAATCTTGTATTCTATCCTCTTCGTCTACTTTCCTTGTTTAGAGGAATACTCGAGGGTTGCTCTTCGGCCGTGTGTGTGTGTGTAACTATTTAGGTTTCCAACCCACTCTAATCACTTTCTAGGTTTCTTAATAGGCTCTTGTCTTGCTGGATTTTTACACCAATCTTAGAGGAATGGCGCATTGACAATCGGTTAGAAAATGTTATCACTACACCAATTTGAGGAATAAACTACATAAATAAACAATGGGCAAATTTTGTCTTTTAAAAAACGACAGTCAATTCAGATTTTTTAGTGATAAAAAATAACGAGTATTGAAAAACGACAGACTGAAAAATAACATACTGAAAAGCGACGATCATTGCCCGTCCTTGTTCAACAGTATTGATATAGTTTATATATATATATATATATATATATATATATATATATATATATATATATATATATATATATATATATATATATATATATAAAGAGAGAGAGAGAGAGAGAGAAATGCGATAATGCGGCATGCGGTAAGTGCGGCACTGTATGCACGCCGCGCGTGCATCAGAAGGCTACGGTGCAGTGCCGCACGTACCGCATGCCGCAGCATAGCATACCCCTATATATATATATATATATATATATATATATATATATATATATATAGTCTCTTAATCACAGTTGTGCTCCATTGTCGAACCCATCTTAATTGAATAAAATATGAATCTATGATCTTGAAATCAAAAGAAACTAAGAACCGGTAATCCATCGACAAGAAAAGAAAAAAATGGTCAAGATAGCAACATCGATCAACAAGCTTGCCAAAAGTATACCGAAAAAAAAAAAGAAAAGAAAAAAGATAACCAAAATGTCTAATCATATTTAAAAATCCATCAACACATGCCATGATCAAGGTGCCAACAATTTCCAAAAATCCCAATTCCTATTGATAGATATCCTCATACCCCAAAACCCGGGTCATAATGAGAGGCCCACAGCAGGTATATTAAGCGGTCTATAGATGCCCTCCTGGGGCGGACCTACATTGGGCCCGGGGGGGGGAGGGTCAAGACCCCCCCTCACTTTGGAAGAAACACAAAGATAAGTTATATTTAGCCCCCTTGAGGTTTAGCTCAAAAACACTTAACCCCCTATAGTTTATTTTGTCAGAAATCACTCCCTAAACTTGGGGGCAAAATGTTGATTTTTAACTATAGGGGGGTTAAATGGTTTTGAGCTAAACTTAAGAGGGGCGAGGGGAGGGCAATGCTTAATTTACCCAAAAAACAATTCTAGATTCGTTTGGTTGTGAACTTTACGAGAGCCACCACCCCCTCACCAGCCACCACGTACCCCTTGCCAGTCAATGTCCACCGTCATGCTGCCGCCGACCACCCCACCGCCACATGGCCCATCCGTCGCCGCTGACCACCAACCGCTGCCGCCGCCCGGATTGGCAACCCACGAACGGCCCAGCCGTTCGTCGGCCACCACCCGTTGCTAGCCACCGACGCCCACCACTGGCCGGCCGCCACCCACCGCCATCTGCCACCACCCACGCATGTGGCATCCCCGTAAAGTTTATCACATGCCCCTTAATGAATGAGAAACAAGTGGGAATCGGGCCCTATTTACAGGTTTTTGGGGGTATGTATGAAATCCCCTCCTCCCCCAACAAAAAAAAATAAAAAAGGATCTTATCTATTATTCACAACCTGCGCACCCCGATCGAGTCAGTCAATTAGAGTTCCAAATTTTTGAAGGATTCCGAGGATTGAAATTCTCCGAGTCAAAATCCTAATATAGGCATTTTGCTGCTCGATCGAATAAAGGGTAGAGACGTTGTCACACCAGCTACCGAAGCCTTCAACTATGAGGCAACGACTGTAGTCACTTTTTAATAATTATACCCCCCTTGAGGAAAAATCTTGGGTCCACCAATGTGTCCCCCCTATCGATGTGGGACTATTTGTCAACACCTATATAGGATCAAGGTACGATATGTCAAAGTTCAAGAACGTTTTACGACAAGCTAGATTGATTTCGACCGACATCTTGTTCATGACCAAGGTGTCTTTGGACATGACAGGGCTCCACAATCAAACCTAAAAAGTCAGTTGGCAAGTAGGGAGTACATTATTGATTATGCAGTTCATGCACATGTGGTGCCAGAAGTAATGCGATCGATACCTTCCATTGAGGAGCGACGACTCCTTGAGCCATGTGTCGAATTCAAGGGCCCAGTCGGCGAGGGGCCCACCGACTTGCCCTCGCTCTCTCAAGTTATGTGTGGCGGCTCCGGACCCGATCACCAGGACACCCTCCTCCCGAAGGGGAGCCAAGGCCTTCCCCATGTTGTAGTGGTACGTGCCGTCCCTCCTCGAGCTCACAGAGAGCTGGCACACCGAGACGTTCGCCTCGGGGTACATGAGCATGAGCAGGACCCACGCACCATGGTCGAGCCCCCGAGCCCTGTCTTCCTCGACATGGCCGAAGCCGGCTTCTTGCAGTAGCCCCTTCACCCTCCTCGCCAAATCGGGCGCACCGGGTGCAGGATACTTGAGCTGGAGCAAAAACCCACTTGGTAAGTTTTACTCAATAGAGTCCAAGATTTGGTGTGGGAAGAAAGAGAAAGGGGTACCTGGTACATGGGCTCGGGGAAGCCCGTGAAGTCGTGAATGGTGGTGTTGGGGCCATCGACGGCGTTGACGGAGGGCGCCGAAGTGTCCCAGTGGGCGGAGACCATCAGCACAGCCTTCGGGACGACGCCCGGTAACACCGTGGCTGTCCACGACTCCAGAAATTCCCTCGCCGCCATGTTCTCGTCGGCGATCAGCATCGGCGAACCGTGCGATATGAAGAATGTATCCATCGTAGCCCCAACAACAATGCCAAACAAAAGCCAAGTGAAAGAGAGGTTTTGATTTCCCTAGTAAGATTCCTCGCCATTTTATAGATAAATTACATATAGACCCCTGTAGTTTGACGGATTATGACATACACCCAGTCATGTTTAAAACCCTACAAATACCCTCCTATATTTTGAAAAACCACAAACATAGAACCCATCTGGAGGCCCTCTGGAGGGGGCGCAAGTGACGTGTTTTTCAAACTGTAGGGTGGCATTTGTAGGGTTTTAAACATGAGGGAGTGTATGTGATAATCTGCCAAACTATAAAGGGGTTTGTGTGTAATTTATCCTTTCTTTTAACAAGTATCTGACCCTATTTGCATCCCCGTACGTTCTTCCAAGGTTAGGCATAAATAATTTTTGTGAGAATTAGTGAGCAGCCTCTGACAAAGAGATCGGTTTAGCCAAGGATTTTGAAATGCTGTGGACAAAAATGCTCTCCATGGCATTTCAATTTTTCTTATGCCTGCCACCGAACCAGTGAACCCATCGGAGCTGCTAGCCGCCACCGAACACCGCTGCCGGAGCCACTCACCGCCGCTGTCAATCCGAACCGAACCTAACCCTAACCCTAACCTTAAGATCTACATGCTATGGGATGAACCGTAGACCTAGGCCGAAGCTGCTCGACCGCCGTCCCGAACTGAACACCACTGCCACCGAAGCTGCTCGTCACTATCATCGGAGCTGCTAGCCACTACCCCATGTCGACTCTGTTGCATCCGCCGCCGCCAGAGCTGCTAGCCTCTACCCCCTGTCGACTCTGCTGTAGCCGCCGCCCTCGCCGGAGCTGCTCGGGAGAGATGGGAGGCTATATTAGGGGTAATTTTGGATTTACTGAAAAATATAAGGTCTTAGGCTAAATGAAATTTTAGGTGTCCTGTTTATAAAATAGATATGTTGTTAGGGACTTTTCACACATTAAATTTTTGTCCGCCCCAACTTGATTATACCCCAATCATACACATACCCCCTTAAATATACCCCAATTATATGCACTCTTGAATACACCCCACTCTTAAATAAACCCCATGCAGTTGGCTGATACTTGAAGGCACAAGTAGAGCTGCAACTTGGGCGGGCCAACCTAAACCCAACCCGAGTCCAACCCGAACCCAACCCGAATTTGGGCGGGCTAATCCGAGCCCAACCCGAATCATTTCTCCTCGACCCGACAGGACCCGACACGAAGTTAGCGGGTCTGGGTCAAGGCTAAACGGGTTCGGGTCATAAACGGGTCGACACGATAGACCCGTTTATTAAACGGGTCGGGTCCGGGTTTAGGGTCTGGACACGGTAGACCCAGGAAGACCCGTTTAGTATTCAATAGGTCATGCCGGGTCGGGTCGGGTCGGGTCTACCAGCAATCCGATACTATAATATATAAAACCAGTGGGTCTTTCGGGTCAGGTTGGGTCAAGTCGGATTGGGTCGGATCGGGTCAACTGAATAGATCCGGGTGGTAAATGGGTCTTATCGGGTCCTATCGTGTCTACCTGTTTATTAGCGAGTTAGGTACGGGTTTAGGATCTAGACACAATTAGTTAAACGGGTCGGGTCCGGGTCTAGGGGTTTTGGACACGACACGAAACTAGACACGACACGAACCCGACACGACACGACTCATTGCCACCCCTAGCTGCAACTTGGGCGGGCCAACCCGAACCCAACCCGACTTTGGGCGGGTTAACCCGAACCCACCCCGCACAACCCGACGGGTTGGGCGGGGCTAAGTTTAAACGAGCATTGGGTTGGGTTGGGGTACAAAAGACGCTGAGCAATGGCTTTGGGGTTTGGGGTATAAAAAAAAGGGCATTGTTGGTATTAAAGGATTGTTGAGTAAGTTATTGAGAAACGCTAGGGATAGGGGGCTAATTACAGATTTTTGGGGTATGAATAAAATTTCCCTTTTTTTATACATTTTGATAAGCAAACAAACAAAACATCCGTGGGATGCACGATGGGATAACATAATTGAGCCAAAAAAATTATTTTATATTAAAAATTTAATTGCTATCTTGACAACTGTCTTCATTAAAAATTCATGATAAATGAGGTAAGATAAGGTCCTAACTTTTATGAACACTGTAGTGATCTCGTGTAATACACGGACGGTTGTGATGCCGATCAAACAGATTGCACATTGGAGAGAGATGGCTAGCTCTTAGAGTATGTACAACGACCTCCTTGATGTTGAAGGACACTTACGGGAGAAAAAACTTTGGTATAACAATGATTTTTACTTAGGTGGTATTAGGGATCATTCACAACCATTGATGTCAATTTCTGTTTCCATAATCGTCCTTTAAATCGAAGAAACGATCGAGATACAGTTGGGGCTGAGTGCGATGCATCTGTCGTGATAGCTGTCATCGTATGGTTATGATGCAATTGTAGTAGTGCTCAATAGGTGCTCCATCGTTTGATTTGTCCGAACCTATAGTGAGCTGTAGGTAGGGGTGGCAATTCTTGATCCGACCCGCCAACCCGACCCGAAGTTAGCGGGTTTGGGTTTGGCCTAAACGGGTTCGGGTCATAAATGGGTCGACCCGATTGACCCGTTTATTTAATGGGTCGGGTTTGGGTTTGTACTTATAACCTGATTGACCCGACTTGACCCGTTTAACAAATGGGTCGTTCAACCCGACCCGACCCGACCCGAACCAACCCGGCCGAATCCGACTGGTCTTTACCCAACCCGACAGGTTAACATGGGTTTTGTTGACCCAACCCGAGCCAACCCGACCCGACACAACCCGACCCGTTTAGTAAACGGGCTAAACGGGTCGGGTCAGGTCAACCCGTTTATTAGGCGGGTCGGGTTTGGGTTTAAGTTTTTGACCCGTTTATTAAACGGGTTGGGTGTTTTGCCCTTATACATTTGCCTCAACCCGACCCGACCCGACCCCGACCCCGACCCCGACCCGACCCGACCCGACCCATTGCCACCACTAGCTGCAGGTGGGGGATAAAAGTCGGTTCGGGTCTCTCATTTGGACCGCACGATCTCCATCTTGCAACTGCGATGTGAAACACTGAGAGCCAAACACATGTGTCCCATTTGACTTGAGGACGATTTGGGCTCACAAATGTTGAGGCGTTGTGATGGGCCCCACCCTGTGACCCCCACCATTGGCGAGATCGCTGGACGCTCTTTTTGAGCCTTGGTGGAACCCGTGTACATACTACATGCTCTTAGGCCCTTATCTTTTTGGGTTATTTAGGCTTTGCCCCCCTCCCCACAAAACTTTGCCATGAATTAGACTTTACTCCCCTTTTTCATTAATTAGACTTTACCCCCCAAAATTAATTGTTCCGTCGGCTCACCATCTAAGAGAAAGGGTGAGCTGACGGAAAAGAAATAAAGTTTTGGGGCGTGAGCTGACGGAACAATTAGTTTTGGGAGATAAAGTCTAATTAATGAAAATATGGGGGGTTTAAATCAAGGTAAAATTTGGGGTGCAAAGTCAAAATAACCCTATCTTTTTTGTATATTTTTTATTTTTAAAATATAAATCCAGAATTTTTTTGGTTCGTCCTAGTTTAATATAGTTGAGTTTTAAGATTTTTTTTTTTTTTTTGCATTTAAGGATATCAATTGAGGACTAAGAGCATCTCCAACCGGCCGCCCAACCCCCATCCACATGGGATTTTAGGGGGCTGAACGTCCAAAAGACCTCTCCAACGGAAACCCCATTGTGCAAGCATAATCCTCGACGACAAACCGATAAGTTCTAGGTTTCTTCTTCCTGACTTTGAATCTCTATCTGTAGACTTACCTTATATATTCCTAACAGCCAATAATCCATGCATGATTTCTCTCTACTGCATATTAGACTAGGCTAGCCCAAAGTCCAACCTAAAACTTTTTTGTAAAGTTTGAGTTCGAAGTCTACCCAAATTAAGTTCAAACTTTTAGCAGGTGTATACCAAAATCTTAAATTTTCTCTATTGATCAAATTAAGTTCAAACTTTTAGCAGGTAGATACCTTGCAGGAACTTCACCATCCTCCTGTTGGAATTGGATCATGTTATCAGAGTCGCAGCGGAAGCATAAGATAGATCCGAAGATACTACGGTGTATCTTTCATTATAATTAATTCTACAAAACAATCTACATGCAAATCTATGATCTTAGCATATGTGCGGACACCCTATAGGCATACTACAATCTACGGAAGACATGCATGCATCTAGTTAGGTGTTTAGAATCATCATACCTTATGGATCTATGATCCGAAGAGAATGGAACAATGATGAACCGCACGTGAATCGCAAGGGAAGCTGTCGGATAGCACCTTGTCCTTTGCGAATTGAGGAATCCTCGAAGTCCTACCTCTGAGTGCAAAGACTACGAGCCGACGGAGGAATTCGTTGCGAAGTCAACGGCGTGCCGGTAGGTCTCCTCCTTCTCTTTCTCTCTTCTTCTTTCTCCTTCCTTCATCCTTCTTCTTCCTTCTTCTTCCTCTTTCTTCCTTGGCCGAAACCTCAGAGAGGGAGAGAGGGAGAGGGGGTCCGGATTTTAGGAGAGGAGAGAGCTAGGGTCGGCCCCTCCCTCTCTAATCCTCTTATAGGGCCGGCCTCCTAGTGCTACAAGCAAGCTAGGGCCGGCCCTAGATGGGTAGGGATGAGGGGGGGGGGGGGGGGGGGGGGGGCGGTTTTCAGGCTTTCCACAGCTCTATCGTAAAGCCTGGACAAAAACGCCCTTCGTGAACAGTGAAAAACTGAAAGAGAGATTGAGTGAGTTGCGCTACTCGGAATTGAGTTCCACCAACGCCTATGAGCTCCTGGAATTACTCCGCTCATTCTAATATCCATATTCAATATGTTCTGAGCTATATTTCAGTATTTACCAAAATACCCCTACGGCCCCTAACACATGTGAATTAGGTTCTTAGGCTCCGGGCTTGCGCTCTATCGCGCTACTTCGCATCCAACGTATCCAACCAGGTCTGAGAGCAATTCTTATATGCAACGACAGGGTGAAAGATTCAGGATTCAGGATCTCTAGCTCCAACCGGATCCCTGATTAACTGTTCCGGTCCCTGATTAACTGTTCCGGTGACACACCGAAAGGTCCGTTAATCAGCTCTAATCCAATTGACCCGTGTAACCACCCAGAGTGCGACGCGAGTTGAACTCTAGTGATGCTAAACTTATGTTACTCCCTCGTAACCCTGTTCTATACTATACTCTGATAATCCTTAGTCCCTCATATTACTGGTGCCATGATACGACTCGGGCGGTGGGGAGCACCGTCAGATCCCAATCGATCATCTGACTAGGAATTGATGACTTGTCATCTATAATATCACACACCTTCCGGTGCTATGCCTAGCATCCGGAACATCGTCAGTCATACTGACAACCACCAGGCCTGGGTTAACTGTGTGGACAGATTGACTCATCAAAATGCACCCATCCAGCACTGGACGTCGAATAACCTGTAGGGATTACATGTCACTCAAGCGCCAGCCGGATAACCCAACGTATCGTGGTATTGGACTATGGAAGGTCCGCACACGTTGGCACATCAAAGCACCACACAACTGATTGGCCCAGTGTACATGCCCTCAGGGTTAAGGACAGATTATCTATAGTAGTAAGATGGTTTATGCACCAGTGTCTGAATCATTGAACTGTGCACCGTCTTGGTTCCTGTTCAACACGATCATCATGCTTGGTCAGGTGAATGGGAATCCCACGTTCCCATAGTAAAGACTTCACCACATCCTCTACCGGCCAACAGCTTATTCTCGGTGAAGCGACCGGCATCACCAAAGCTGTGAACTAGTTCTAGGTCTACACAGAACTGGTCCACTGGGTCTCCCAAGCATGGATCCACCATGCGTAGGGATGGCAACGGTGCGATTTAAAACTGTGAACTACAGAAAACCACACCACATGGTGCGGTTTTGGTTTGCCAAAATATAAAACCGTCGCGGTGCGGTGCGGTTTTAGTTTACGGTTTCGGTATTGCGGTGCGGTTTCGGTTTTGCCCAAAATCACAAAAAATCACACCGTTTAGACCATTATAATGTTTAACCGTGGTGCACCGCACCGCATGGTGTGATTTTGGTTTTACATATGGTACACCGTCGCGGTGCGATGCGGTTTCGGTATTGCGGTGCGGTTTCAGTTTTGCCCAAAACCGCACCGAAACCGCACTGTTGCCATCCCTAACCATGCGCCTCAGTGGCCTACTGTGTTCCCTATGGTCCTTTTATTATATGTGTATTAACATATACCAAAGTAGTATTCTAATTTAAGCAATAACCAAAGTCATCTTTATTAATGTTAATACAGAAAATCCACGCTCAGGACACACGAGCTACAACAATCTCCCACTTGGCCTAGCGGGGAATAACAGTCTTAACTCCCATGGCATCCACGTGCTTCTCAAAAGCCTTGGTCGATAACGCCTTTGTGAAAGGGTCGGCCATGTTATCTGCAGACGCCACCTGAGTCACTGCAACCTCCCCTCGCTTCTGCAAGTCCCGGATAATGTAGTATTTTCGCTCGATATGCTTACTCTTCTGGTGATATCTTGGCTCCTTGGATTGTGCTACCGCTCCACTATTGTCTCAGTAAAGAACAATAGGATCTTGAGCTCCTGGTACACATCCTAAGTCTGTGAGGAACTTCTTGAGCCGCACCGCCTCCTTAGCTGCTTCGTACGCCGCAACGTATTCATCCTCTGTCGTCGAATCCGCGATGCATCCCTGCTTCACGCTCCTCCAACTGACAGCTCCTCCTCCTAATAAAAACACAAACCCTGACGTCGATCTCCTGGATTCCGGATCTGATGCAAAATCAAAATCAGTATACCCAATCGGCATCAGTTCCTATGAAGAGTAAACTAACTCATAATCTCTCGTCCTACGGAGATACTTGAGTATAATTTTCACAGCAGTCCAGTGCCCTGGACCCGGATTTGACTGATACCTGCCCATCATGCCTACTGTATAGCATATATCTGGTCTCATGTACTGCATAGCATACATCAGACTTCCTACAGCAGAAGCATAAAGTATCTTCTGTACCTCTGCCCTCTCTTCAGGAGTCTTAGGACCTTGATCCTTGGACAATTTCATTCCATGTCTGAATGGAACCAGTCCCTTCTTGGAGTTGTGCATACTGAATCTGACCAAGATAGTATCTATGTAGGCTGACTGTGACAGCGAGAGAGTCTTGTTCTAGCGATCTCGAGTTACCTTGATCCCCAGAACATAACTCGCTTCACCCAGGTCTTTCATGTCAAATTGAGAGGATAATCACACCTGCACAGTAGACAACGTTCCAACATCGTTTTCAATAAGCAGGATATCGTCCACGTAAAGTACCAGAAAAACTATTGTAGTCTTATCGCTCCTTTTATAAACACATGGTTCATCCACGTTCTGTTCAAATCCATAAGACTGGATAGCCTGATCAAAACGTATGTTCCACCTTCTGGATGCTTGCTTCAGTCCATAAATGGAGCTTTGCAACTTGCACACCAGACTTTTCTGACCTTTTGCGATAAAACCTGGAGGCTGGGACATATAGATGTCTTCTTCCAAATCCCCGTTGAGGAATGCGGTCTTGACGTCCATTTGTCAGATCTCTCAATCATAATGGGCTGCAATGGACAAGAGGATCCAGATTGACTTAAGCATAGCCACTGGCGAAAAGGTTACGCCATAGTCGATCCCTTCTCGCTGAGTATAACCCTTAGCGACTAGTCTAGCTTTGTAAGTCTCAACGGTACCATCCGGACCTCTTTTTCTTTTGTACACCCATTTACACCCAATAGGGTTAATATTGTGAGATGGTATTACAAGTGTCCAGACCGAGTTTTGGGACATCGATGTCAGTTCTGCCTCCATGACTTTCTGCCATGCTGCATGGTCAGAGGATATCATCGCTTCAGCATAGTTCAGAGGATCATCCTCCTGAAACTCTGGATCTACCAAGAAGGCTTCTCCAATGTATCTATCAGGAGCACTTGTGGTCCTCCCACTATGATGAGCCTGTGGTGGTTCCATAGGAGTCGATTCTACAGTATCGTTTATCTTAGTGGTATCGGCTCCCACTATGTTTTCTGTCTGCGTACTCCCATCAGTACCAAACAATTCTTCAAGAACTACTTTACTGGTGGGTTTATGGTCTATTAAATAATCATGTTCCAGGAATACGGTGTTCGTCGAGACGATAATCTTTCGATCCTCAGGATCATAAAATAAACCACCATTTGTCCCTATTGGATACCCAACGAACAGACATACCTTAGTCTTTGACTCCATCTTATCTCACTTGTTCTTCTGCACATGTACTGGATAACCCCAAATCCTAAAGTGCTGTAGACTTGGCTTTCGCTTCAACCACAGCTCCCAAGGAGTTAGAGGTACTGACTTTGATGGAATAAAGTTCAAAGTATATGCTGCCGTCTCTAGGGCATATCCCCAAAAAACTAAGTGGCAATATTGCATAACTCATTATAGTCCAAACCATTTCTAACAAAGTTCGGTTTCTCCTCTCAGATACACCGTTTTGTTGTGGTGTCCCTGGTGCAGTCAACTGGGATACGATCCCATGCTCACGCTGGTACCCAATAAATTCATCCGATAGGTATTCACTTCCTCGATCCGATCGAAGAGACTTGATACTCTTACCCGTCTGCTTTTCTGCTTCAGTTCTGAACTCTTTGAACTTATCAAAGGATTCAGACTTCCGCCGCATTAGGTATATGTATCCAAACCTCGAGTGATCATCCGTGAAGGTGATGAAATACTCGAAGCCTCCTATGGCACGGACACTTATGGGCCTACATACATCAGTGTGTACCAACTCTAATACCTCCTGAGATCTGCTACCTTTGGCTCGGAAAGATCTTTTAGTCATCTTGCCTTCCAGGCAAGACTCACACGTTGGTAGGCTTTCGGAAAAATCTGGACTTAAAAGTCCTACCTTAACCAACCTATGAATCATGTCTGAGGCTATGTGTCCAAGCCTTAGATGCCAAAGGAGTGTTGGATTATCTAAGGGATTTTTCATTTTAGATGAATTAATCACACAAGCGTCAGTTATGTTATCCTGTTTATGATTGGAGTTAATTACAGAGAAACCATTATGTATCTTTCCCTTACAAACAAAGGAACCATTCAATTTAATTGACACACCAGAAGCATCAAATAAAACTGAAAAACCTTCATTATTCAATAAGGAAATAGAAATTAAGTTTCGTCTCAAGGACGATACATAAAGTATGTCTCTAAGTAATAAACTTCTTCCATCAAGAAACTGCAAGACGACATCTCCAACTACTTCAGCCTCTGCCACGGCCTCAGTTCCCATGCTCAGGATTATCTCCCTATCACCCAGTTTTCTTGTCTCCTTGAACCCCTGCAAATTATTGCAGGCATGGTTAGTGGAACCAGAATCCACAATCCATGAAACTGGAGCACAACTGGATGCTACTAGGGATTCCACTATGTGGATTTGAGATATACATGTCTCAGCCTTCTTGGGAGCTGCGCGATAGTCGCCCTTCCAGTGCCCCTTCTTACCGCATCGGAAATATTTTTCTTTGGGCTTTGCCGGACCATCCTGCTTAGGAACCTGCGACTACACCTGGCCATATCTTCACGGGCTTCTTAGACTTTCTTTTATAAAACTTGCCTTTGTCTTTCAGAGAAGACTTCCGCTCTGTCGTTCAGGGATTGGGCTCCTGCCTTCATCCCGTCCTCTGTCGCCTGGAGCACCGCTAGGAGCTCTGCGTTAGACATCTCCAACTAGTTAAGGTTGAAGTTGGTAACGAAGCCCTCAAACGTTCCTGACAGAGACGCTAGAAAAATATCGGTCTGGATCTCTGCATCCAAAATGACATCGAAGGAACCAAGCTCATTCACATAGCCAAACAATTTCAGCATATGATCCCGAACTAAAGTCCCCTCTATCATCTTTATGTACACCAATTTCTTGATGGTCAGGTAACGAGTTATTCGACTGCGACCCTTGAACATTTCCTTTAAATAGAGCACCATGTCTGAAGCGAAGGCCATGTCTTCGACTTGCTTCTGAAGGACGGTTTGCAAGGATGCCACTATGTAGCACTTGCACATCTCATTAGCATCTAGCCAGTCTTTCCATTCCTTCAACTGGGCCTTAGTTGCACTTGGTCTCGGCATGGCCGGTTGAAGGGTACTTAGGGCAATTGTGTGTTTGTCAACCCTTAGGACGAGCATCAGGTTACGTTTCCAGTCCTCGTAGTTTGGTCCCGTAAGTTTGTTATCATTAAGGATGGAGGCAAGGGGGTCGAGCTTGGTCATGATTTCTGTAAACAATGGTTTAAAGCAAAAAATAGGGTCTACTACAATCTATTTCATGGAATTTAGAAATATATAATGTTTACTCCAGCCGCTATATCTTCACTACCTCAAGTGGAGACATCCAGGAATCTAAATTCCCTGGGCTCGAGCACTGAGACTATCGGCCTTGAATTAGAGACAGCATCTCGGTGAGAACATGCAACCGCTTCTACCAACGAGGTTTTTACGATCCAGTCTTCATCAGAATTTCTCATGGCAAACTGAAAGACCTCCCAGTCTTCTTTTGGCCAGCTTTATGTGACCCGCGTGCGCAGCAACAGCAGCTTCACACAAGCTTTTGGATGCTTTCCACAAATCTAGGTGGTGTCGGCAGGGGGTTCATAGGCTCCCGCAGTGCAAGAAAAAATCGTCACCCACTGCCACCGGCATCCTCCATGTTCTGAAGGAAACCACTAGGCGAACCAGCATGGAAGGAAACACAGCTCTCACCCGGTGGGAATATCGAACTGTGTACCTCCCACCCAGACCCTTAGCCGGTTGATTGTGGAGGCCAGGGGCTCCCCTTTGAAGGGAACCTCTTACGTATCCCTTCTTTATGAGGTTTTATGCATATCTAGAAAGGTCACGATCTCCTAGACTTAAACCCTGGTCTACCATGCTCCCACTAGGATTACAAACCTTCCCGCAAAGCATTAGTATCCTTGGAAAATATCTAGTCCCTACCACGAATACTTAGCTTTCGCCTTTCTTACAAGTATCATATTACATAGATTCCAAGGATCCCGATACCTCACTAGTTTGCCCATAATCCTAAGATATTGAGCCTAGCCTAAGGTCAACGTGGAAAAGACTCCCACTAGAATGACATCTCATTCACAATTTGATGCCTGATATCATAGTAGACCTCATCTCATTATAGGTTTCGATGCTAGCCAAATAGGGACATCCGACAACCTCCGCCGGACCTCAACCTAATGGTGGCATAACCAAATCATGATAAGTTCACACTACCATCAAACGTCAACTAGAAACGGATATCACTTAGTGGAATCCTAACCTAACTTGGTCGCTAGGACCATGTGAGAAAAAGGCATCCCACTATGGTTATTATACTTCTTATGGGGATATTAGTTATCTCTTAACAAATCTAACATTGTGTCTATCTCGATGCACTGTACTTGGCTACCTGAACTACCACGAGGGCGGTTACCACCTTTCCTTTTAGCTAGCCATCGGATTCGCACGTGTTAAAACCATATAGAGACACCGATGAATCTATAAGCCAAGTACTAACCCTAAGCCTGATCTAGAGATAAACTCACAAGCAAGATAGATAATTAAAATTATCATCGGGGTTCTCTAAACACTAAGTAAAGAGGAACAACAGAAATAGTATCCAAACTGAATCAAGTCCAGGGTCCGACCCCTGAACCTGAATAGTACAGCCAAGATATCCTGCTCTTCCATTCTGCACGATCTCCGACGACGATCCCGATCATCGTCAACGTGCACGCTTTCACCGAGTCTTTGCACGCTATGATATCGCTTGCCCGAACCGTGGATATAGCATCATCTCCTTCTTTCTGTGACCGAAAAACTAACACGCTCTGAGCAAGTACTCGTTCGTGTACAATTTCGCTAGAAAAAAAAGAAAACAATCCTAGAAACATGGCCAGGGATCCGAGGGTGGTTAACCTCCACCCTCGCCCATCTAGAGCCTTAAAATCCACAAGCACAATAATAATCAATGCAAAATTAAATCCGAGGTCCGACCCCCGGAGGCAATGCAATCACAGATTACTATTCAGTGCGGCACCTGCAAAAAGATGATACATAGCACAATCCATATGCATGATCTACGCTGAACCCCGACGAAAACATATGTCATCATATATTCACATGATGTTTTCACGAATTCATACATGAAACATACACCAAAGCGTGCTCTGATATAAATTGTTGGAATTGGATCAGCTTATCAGAGCCGCAGAGGAAGCAAAAAATAGATCCGAAGATCATACGATGTATGTTTCATTACAATTAATTCTACAAAACAATCTATATGCAAATCTATGATCTTAGCATATGTACGGACACCCTAGAGGCATACTACGATCTACGAAAGACATGCATGCATCTAGTTAGGTGTTTAGAATCATCATACCTTATGGATCTATGATCCGGAGAGAACAGAATGATGATGAACTGCACATGAATCACAAGGAAAGCTGTCGGATAGCACCTTGTCCTTTGCGAATTGAGGAATCCTTGAAGTCCTACCTCTGAGTGCAAGGACTACGAGCCGACGAAGAAATTCGTTACGAAGTCGACGGCATGCCGGTAGGTCTCCTCCTTCTCTTTCTCTCTTCTTCCTTCTCCTTCCTTCCTCCTTCTTCTTCCTTCTTCTTCCTCTTTCTTCCTTGGCCGAAACCTCAGAGAGGGAGAAAATGAGAGGGGGTTAGGATTTTAGGAGAGGGGAGAGCTAGGGTCGGCCCCTCCCTCTCTAATCCTCTTATAAGGCCAGCCTCCTAGTGCTACAAGCAAGCTAGGGCCGGCCCTAGATGGATAGGGATGAGGGGGGGCGGTTTTCAGGGTTTCCACAGCTCTATCGTAAAGCCTGGATGAAAACGCCCTTCACGAACAGTGAAAAACTGAAAGAGAGATTGAGTGAGCTGCGCTACTCGGAATTAAGTTCCGTCAGCGCCTATGAGCTCCTGGAATTATTCCGCTCATTCTAAGATCTATATTCAATATATTCTGAGCCATATTTCAGTATTTACTAAAATACCCCTACGGCCCCTAACACATGTGAATTAGGTTCTTAGGCTCCAGGCTTGCACTCCATCGCGCTACTTCGCATCCAACATATCCAACCAGGTTGGGGAATAATTCCTATATGCAACGACAGGGTGGAACCTTCAGGGTTCAGGATCTCTAGCTCCAACCGGATTCCTGATTAACTGTTCCAGTGACACACCGAAAGTTCCGTTAATCAACCCTAATCCGATTAACCCGTGTAACTACCCAGAGTGCGACGCGAGTTGAACTCTAGTGATCCTAAACTTATATTACTCCCTCATAACCCTGTTCTCTACTATACTCTGATAATCCTTAGTCCCTCCTATTACTGGTGCCATGATATGACTCGGGCGGTGGGGAGCACACTCATATCCCAATCGATCATCTGACTAGGAATTGATGACTTGTCATCTATAACACCACACACCTTCTGGTGCTATGCCTAGCATCCAGAATATCATTAGTCATACTGACAACCACCAGACCTGGGTTAACTGTGTGGACAGATTGACTCATCAAAACGCATACATCCAATACTGGACGTCGGATAACCTGTAGGATTACATGTCACTCAAGCGCTAGCCGGGTAACCCAACGTACCGTGATATTGGACTATGGAAGATCCGCACACATTGGCACATCAAAGCACCACACATCTGATTGGCCCAGTGTATATGGTCCCTCAGGGTTAAGGACAGATTATCTATAGTAGTAAGATGGTTTTATGCACTAGTGTCTGAATCAATAAACTGTGCACCGTCTTGGTTCCTGTTCAACACCTCATCGTGCTTGGTCAGGTGAATGGGAATCCCACGTTCCCGTGGTGGAGACTTCACCACATCCTCTACCTGGCAACAGCTTATTCTCGATGAAGCGACCGGCATCACCAAAGCTATGAACTAGTTCTAGGTCTACACAGATTTGGTCCACCGAATCTCCCAAGCATGGATACACCATGCACCTCAGTGGCCTACTGTGTTCCCTAGGGTTCTTTTATTATATGTGCATTAACATATACCAAAGTAGTATTCTAATTAAAGCAATAACCAAAGTCATCTTTATTAATGTTAATACAGAAAATCCACGCTCAGGACACACGAGCTACAACACCTGCGAGGTAGGTTAGATCTAGACGCTCTCTCATCCATTCTTCTCTCTCGATAGGGAGCCCAACATTGAGGTGATGCTGCGATCTCGGTCTTCTGGCAGTGGCCAGTGTAGGTCATGGACGAGCGGGGGAAGGTCTTTAGGGTCTCATTTCCTTCCACGCACCTTCTCTATGATCTCTCTTCTCGCAGCCCTATTGATATCAATGACCTCTCTATCAAGGTGGAGAGATGGTCGGAGAGTTACGGCTCTGTCGGAAGACTTCCCTCCACGACTATTGAGCTCCATATATTCGGTCTTCCCCATCAGGCATGGGATTCTTCTGCCCTTTCGTTTTGGGCAAAACAATTTGGTACAGTGTTGGACGTGGAATGTGACCTCAAGGGGGCACGATAAATTTACTAGTGCACCGTACCATCCTCATCCAACCCTGCTTCGCACACCATATCCCGCCTCAGAGGCTCATCTCCATCAACCAGCAGCTCTACCTCCTTCGAATTCAAGCGGTGGTCCTCTCGCACCAAAATTCACCACCTTCCCCAACGCTATATCTAGGAGGGGGAGGGGTGGGAGCAAGAGCATGAATCCTCGATGTCAGTTCTATCTCCAGCGAGCTAAATGATGCCCCCATGTTGCTGCACCCGGCACCACCGAGTCCAACGGAGCGCTGCCCCAGTGACTCGTCGTAGGCTCAGTAGTCATCGTCGATCCCTCAGGAAACGGTTCCTATTTTCTCGGGATCTGATTCCACTACACCCCCCGCAACATCGGATCATCCGGCAGGAAGCTATGGATTCTTTTGCTAATAATCTTGCCTTTCTCGTGGATCCCCCTATTAATCAAGATTTGGGATTATCTCCTCCTGTTTTGAATTCAAATTTCATGGGGATTGTCTATTTTGCCCCGTTGATTACTCACCTTAACTCAGTCAATCCATATGATTCTCGTGGATGCCCAAAGTTTGCCTTGCATCAGGAGCCTGCCACCGTGGAGGATTCATCCGACGTCCCCAGACAGAGTCAAGCTGATTTCCCCCCTTCTACTGATAACTAATTGATTGTGGCCATCAGGGAAGCGTCTCAGGAAGTTTTACATTCCAAACCCGTGGCCCCAACTAATCGGGCAGGTGGGAGCCTACAGGTGGTCCGAAGAAGTGTGCAGCAATTTTTGAGGAGCATGGACAAGGGGAAGCTCTATATAGTGGATTTTTTTAGGGGAGACGTGATAGCTGTTGGAATTTAATCCTTGTACCAAAGTCGCAACAGAAGTAAAGACATAGATCTGAAGATCAGATGGTGTATGTTTCATTATAATTTATTCCACAGAACAATCTATATGCAAATCTATGAACTGAACATATGTGTGGACACCCTAGACGCATACTACGATCTATGAAGGATCTACATGCATGCATCTAGTTAAGTGTTTAGAATCTTCATACCTTCCGGATCTTTTATCTGAGAAGAACAGAGCACTTATCGATGATGAACCACACGTAACCGAGAGGGACATTGCCGGATAGCACCTTGTCTTTTATGAAGGAAGGAACACACGGCGCCCTATATCTGAGTGCAAGGACAACGCTCCAACGAGGATGGTATGCGTAGCGAAGACGACAGTGAGCCGTGGAGATCTCCTCCTTCTCTTTCTCTCTTCTTTATTCTTCTTTCCTTCCTCCTTTCTTCCTCTTTCTTCTTCTTCTTCTTCCTCTTAGCCGAAACCACAAAGAGAGAGAGAGAGAGAGAGAGAGAGAGAGATAGGGGGGTCGGATTTTCTATAGAATGAGAGAATGCTAGGGCCATCCCCTTCTCTTTCTATTCATATATAGGGCCAACCACAAAGTGGCTTACGCAAGCATAAGCTTGTTGTGGTCGGTCCTTATAAAAGGGGGAAGGGATTTCGACTAGGGTTAAGGCATCCCCTTGTCTTCCATGATGCTTTGGATGAAAATGCCCTCACAAAGGGGGAGCACTATAAGAGAGATAGAGTGAGGTGCGTTAGTCAGAATCAAGTTCTATTAGCGCCTATGAGCTTCTGAAATTATTCCTGACATTTTAAGATACATATTCAATATGTCATGAGCTATATTTTAGTATTTATCAAAATACCTTTATAACCCCTTAACACATATAAATTAGATTCTTAGGATTCGGGCTTGCACTCCATCGTACTATGTTAAGTCTCCAAATAATGCATTTTATCGCTTATTTCTCACTGTATTATCATCGTTTTTCTATGTAAAACTTTGCATATACTCGTAAATTACATCATTTTCTTTGCACCATTGCATAGTAGACTTTAATATGGAGATAATGGTATATTGGTTTGTACTCATATGATACATGCATGAAAAATACGGAGCCCGATAGTCTAAATTATTCTTTTTATCGATAATCGCATTGGAACCTTACACGCGTTATTTCACGTGTGTTTTTCAGAGAATTGATCTGGTTCTCGACGCAGCTAGCCTAAGGGCATCATGCTAAAGTGATGGATATTCTCACGGCGAGTCGATGGATGATCCACAGCTTGTTTGGAAGCCTTTATGAAGAACGATAAAAAGGACAATTACGATATTCAGCGGAAAAATGATCTCATCGGGTGGACAAATCGCATTATACAAACCAGAAGAGCACCCCGGACGTTTTACCAAGCTCAATGGAGTATGACGGTGACTTGCGAATGTGGCACGGAGAACATACAGACCTGTCACCTTTTCTCTCTCCTCCCCTCTCCTCTTCTTTCTTTCTCTTTCTCTATATTAATTCTATTCCTTGATCAATTCCATCCCATCCGATCTCATAGCCATCTAACAGCTTAATCGATCCATTCTTGGACCCCACCAATCCAACTCCATTTATACCCATACTCAATATTTCGGTCAGGTTTTCAAAGTCCATTTCCACCCGTAACCTAAAGCCAACCGACTAAACCCATAACAACCGTTCGCATCCATGCAATAACCGAACATGGTCACGACACCTTCTTGGATCCCATCTCTCAAATACATCCCTAACTGCCTCTCATGAAATCCCAAGCTAAAACACCCTTGTTGTCACCCTTTCCCACTCTTTATTTTCTTTATTTTAATTTTCTTCTTATGTTATTAACAAAACCAAACCCAATTAACCTCTCTCTTTAGAACTCATCTCAACCCTCTCTTTCACCAACTTTTCATCTCATCCATCCAAAACCATGCAACTGATCCCCTCCCGTGACCCATCTCTCAAACCACCTTCTTTCCTCTCCTATTTCCCTGCCATGCAGTCACTCGCCCAACTCTCTCTTTCCCATCCGGAGGCTGCATCACAGCCGTCCCTTCCATGTACATGCATGCATGTGCCACCTTAAACATCTGCACCCGACCCAACCGTCCCTCTCCTTCCCACTTAAATCATAGCCGTCCCTAGCATCAGCCCCGTACCCAATCGCGAGCCCTGAACGCCCAGCTCTCCGTTTCTCTCTCTAACCATTCCATATATCTGTTGGATAATTATCTTTAAAACTAAGATTTTTATGATATTTAATTTCAGATCTAAAACTATTGTTGCATGTAAATACATAAATTTATATATAAATAAAATTAACAAGGGAAAAGAGAAAGAGGTGGCCTGGGATCGAAGCGCGCTAGACGCTGTCCTAAGAACGTAATTGCCCTCCACGTACGGAGCTCCCGGCAAGCGCTCCTAGAGATACGACGACCCCGGTGATATCCACCATCCTTCTCGTCGGTACGTCTTCAAGAAGGATATGTGAACCCAATCTTCCTTTCAAGAACCCAGCAACTACTAGAATAAACAATATTGAAAACCTCAAAACAATAGCTTATCATGTGGAGGAAGAAGAGATGATATTTTTTTTGTGTATATCTTGCTTCTCCCCACTAGTCTTTGTTTATAGATGAAGAGACATAATAGTGATATTAAGCATCATTCAAAAAATATAACGTCTCCCATGCAAATAGCTTTAAGCACCATTCAAAAAATATAACGTCTCCCATGCAAATAGTTTTAAGTGGTTTAATTGCTAGCCATTAAGCAATGGTTGGCCTTTTGTAACGCTCACATGCAAATGACTATAATTGATTTAATTGCTAGTCATTTAAATATTTATAGAAAATGACTAATAAAATATTTAATAAAAATAACAAAATATTAAATAGAAAAATTGATTTTTTAAAAATACCACCAACAATCCCCCATATTTTTTTAAAAACATCAAATAATAAATATTCAAAATAAAAGATTTTTGCTGGATTCTTTATACTATGCAATAGGTGAAGGTACCTTCCGGTTTGAACCTCCACTTAGTGATAATTGGATCCATCTGTGGGTCCTTGGTGGACTACGCCTTGAACCAGGCCCATTTATCAGACTTCTTCAAAAACACACATAATATAGAAAGATTGGAGTTCTAAACGGGTTTGCGCGTACACGGCCATGCGCAAGATATCTCATATGTGTTTTAGGAATTGCCCTATTCCATTTGTTGCGACCCTCACGACTCCACATATGTCGGTGAATCCTCTAAGGGTGCGAGCAAGGTAGCACCCTGCCTCATGGGTCTTGGATTTATTAAGAGTATAAACTCAACCTAACCCCTTGCTTTTATGAGCACTGGCGCCCTAGGGATGGGAGGTGAGATCAGTGCTCCTTATCATCACCAATGTGGTTTGTTTCTACCCATTGAACCTCCGTGAGGTTGGGTTCCTACCGTGGTGATCTTTCATATGGGCTTCACCCTATCCCCCTCGACGCTTCTAGGACATAATTCCTAGATAGACCTTTTTGGTATTAATCAGTCACACTGATTCCACTTTAAGAAGTGGATATTAATGTCATCTCATGACTTTAACCTTTTAGGTCTTAATTTTGTAGTTAGTTAACTTTGTCTTCACCCGGATGATTTCATCTTTACTGTTCTACAGAACAACACACAACACAAAAATATGGATATTTCATTAGTTTCTTTCATAAGAATGAGTCGACTTACTCGGATCAACTTACAAGTGATTTTAAACTCTATTAACTTGTAAAGTGATTTTCAGTGGAAATATATTTATCCATATTTATTTCTCTATTGGCACCCCCATATTTTGAGATATTTCAAAATGGGTTTTATATTTTGACAATTGACCAAATAATTTAAACTATATATTAAAATCTCTAGATAATGGGGATTACAGACTGGACACATACACAAGTGTATGTGCCGAGCTCTCCCTACTAGAGTCTTGATTTGTGAATAAGATTTTTAGCTATATTAGAATTATATATCCAAATGAAATTCTATATTGTAACGACCATCTCCAGATAAATGGCGGAACACTAGGCTTGTGTAAATATCAGTCAGTCTTAGACACCTATGCCTTTTTGACAAGTTTTTTTTTTATATATACTTTACGCAATAGAATAATCATTAAAAATGTAGTAAGAATGTTTTGAAACAACTAGTCAATTTTCATTAACGATAAATATTCTTCTTTTATTTAGCAAGAAAGAAATTAGGCATAATTTGATTAAAATATTTATTTCTTACAATATCGTAGCTTAAAATTTTCAAGATTGTATAAAATAGTTGTTATGACTTCACATTAGCAAAATCCATAAAGATAGATATGACTATTATTTTTATATTTTCTCTGAGAGTTTTTAATCGCATATAAGTTAGATGAATGATAATAAAATTATATGTTTTAATTTATATCAATGTTAATGTTATATCCTATTATATTTTGTTATGGTAAAAAATTGAACTGAGCAAACGTACCAATTTAAGCAAATACAAGTAAGGATAAGGAAATTGAAACTAATCATATTTTCCATTATATCTTATGGTGCCAAAGTAAAGCATAAGATACAGATATGATTTGGAAAATCAGACTGGCCCACAATGTGTCAAACTGATATGTACAAATGAAGTGTGTGTTCGTCACTTGTCAACCATGAGTTTGGAATAGCAATCCAACTCATGATGTATAGATTAATACACCCCCAGCTTAATAGAGTTATTAACAAAAGTAACAAAGCTCAAGCTTTAGTTTTCTATACTTTTGCCAAAATATCCTGAGAGTACAATTTCTCAGTTGGTGACTTTAATTTTCAATGACTGAGTTTCATTCAGTCTCACAGCTTCAAAGTTGAAAGTTATTTTGTAGCAATAAAGGCATAGTCGATTTCATACTCATCTCAATAGATTATAGTATTCTATAACCACTAAAGCATGATTGCTATAGAAACAAGACTTTTAAACAAAGAGAAATATGTGTTTTAATTTATTTCTCTTAGTCTAGAATAAAAAAAAATGTCTCTCACCATTGAGGAAGAGCAGGAATGATGTGATTTCATATCCATTGCACTAAATTAAATTGATTGAAAGCCACTCAGACCCATGAGCTAACAGGTGTTAGGAAGAGGAGGAGGATGGTGCATGATCTTGTTACGTTTTATCTGTGTCGCACATGCACATGCACATCGGAAGTCATCGTTAGTGTTGGGATCCAGTTTTGCCTCTTGACTAATTAGTAGTAACGCATGCATACGTTTGAAATTCGAAAAGTAAATGAAAGACTAATATAGTAGTCTGATAATTGATTCTCTTGCCTATTCTTAATTTTCATAGTTAGCACTGGACCCGGCAAGGCAAAGCAAGGCAATCGTTGGTTCTTAATGAGCGAAAAGAGAGAGCCATCTCCTACATCATTCTGGGATAGAATAGGAGGCCTATGAGGATCCATCGATGGTGATATCATTAAGCTCGTATATGAATGGGGATTTTCAGGCACAATGGAGTTGTTGAGCCGACCATCTTAACTTGGGCAGCAATGTGGATATGATCAACATCAAGGATGACAGTTGAAGGTAAAAAGTCAGAAGTCGATCTACTAGTGATTGATGAGGCACATCCGTATGAGTGGGGCTCACATGTAGTACATACAAGGTTGTCCTTTGGTGTACATATTGAGATTACAAAGGTAGATGACAACTTTAATTGCGAATTAGGACTTGGTGTCAGGTTTGGCCTGATTGGTTGGGCTAGGATTAGCCTTACTGGTTGTATCAAGTAGGTTGTTCTGTTATGATTCCATAGCCGCAATCGGAACTCGATTCCAAGTCTGATTGCCCACATTATGGTCTAAAGACGTTCCAAGGGTCAAGGTATTTACTGTTCAGGTTTGCTATATTTAACCGTAGTGACTTAATAGAGTTCGGCATGCAAGGTTACTAGTAAGAAACCCGAACAAAGCCCGGATGGGCTTGATATACGGCATTTGGTACAAACGACATCATAACTATTCGAAGAAGTGTGAAGTCTGAAGTGAGTGTGATTCATCTATTAAAGAGAGAGATATTAACATCAAATGACCATTAAATGTTACTAAATGAGTATTTATCATCTTTATGGTAGGTTTTTAATAGTATTTAAAAGTGAGCCGTGTTCACACAAAATAATGATTCTGGCTCTTTAAAGATGATACATTTATGCCCCATACTCTGTATTTCTTTTATTATCCATTATTAACATTCTAGGATACTAAGAATAGACTTACCGTAGAATCATAGATCTCTATGGTTTAGATGTTACCTCATGTTGCATTCTACGATGCAAACCTTAACATTAGCGAGGAAGATGATGAATCCCATCCTCGATGAACATTTGATGGCTTCAATAATGGGTGTTCCTCGTAATCACACAACAAATTATTTTTAGAAAAATTAATAACAAGTCATATTTACAATTACGTTCTTAGATTGTTGGATAATTATCTTTAAAACTAAGATTTTTATGATATTTAATTTCAGATCTAAAACTATTGTTGCATGTAAATACATAAATTTATATATAAATAAAATTAACAAGGGAAAAGAGAAAGAGGTGGCCTGGGATCGAAGCGCGCTAGACGCTGTCCTAAGAACGTAATTGCCCTTCACGTACGGAGCTCCCGGCATGCGCTCCTAGAGATACGACGACCCCGGTGATATCCACCATCCTTCTCGTCGGTACGTCTTCAAGAAGGATATGCGAACCCAATCTTCCTTTCAAGAACCCAGCAACTACTAGAATGAAAAATATTGAAAACCTCAAAACAATAGCTTATCATGTGGAAGAAGAAGAGATGATATTTTTTTTGTGTATATCTTGCTTCTCCCCACTAGTCTTTGTTTATAGATGAAGAGACATAATAGTGATATTAAGCATCATTCAAAAAATATAACGTCTCCCATGCAAATAGCTTTAAGCACCATTCAAAAAATATAACGTCTCCCATGCAAATAGTTTTAAGTGGTTTAATTGCTAGCCATTAAGCAATGGTTGGCCTTTTGTAACGCTCACATGCAAATGACTATAATTGATTTAATTGCAAGTCATTTAAATATTTATAGAAAATGACTAATAAAATATTTAATAAAAATAACAAAATATTAAATAGAAAAATTAATTTTTTAAAAATACCACCAACAATTAAAAGATTGGCAGGAAAGGTGATTCGATGGTATCCATGCTAGTGCAAAACCTTGAGGTTGAGGGTTCAAATACCCAAGAGACCAATAGAGGACAATATCTTGGGTTTGGGGGCTCACCACCAACAATATCTCTCTCTATAACCGACTCTATCTCTCTTTCCTAAACTGAAGCCCAAGCCCCCTCTCACCTGCGATCTTCTCTCTCTAGTCCGCACAACTCTCTCCTGTCTCCTACTTTTTCTATCCAAATCGCGAACTTCTCTCTCTACCCGATCGTCTCTCTTCTCTCTTTCCATATCTCAATGATCGTGGCTATCCATTTCCTGAAACTATCTCTCACAAACCCGATGGCACCTCTGTCCCGAGACCCATGCATACACGTGCTCTCAAAATCGAAATCATCTCCCTTCCTTTCCTATTCCGAAAGGATCACAGCCTCTCCTATAGAAAGTTGTTCTAACCCTAAGGAGGGGGGCCCCGAACTTGACCAAACCTTCATCGTCTCATCATCACCACTACCGATCCATTCATCTCGCGATCACCATCATCTTCCACCCCGGATCCATCGTCTCATCACCCTCGGCACAAGTCATCGTTGGGAACTTCATCATCGACCGATCCCCATCGTCTTCCATTCACCATCCCGACTGACCATTTTCGAGACACGTCAAGCACCATCGTTGCACGCCATCATCTTCACCAGAAGCCTTCATCTGCGATCATCTTTTGATTTTTTCGCTTTCATTATGAAGTTTATTCGCACTTGTATTTTTATGTTGAACTATATGAACATGTGCGGCTAAATCCCTAGCTAAGGCTATGGGGGATGCTTAGTAGTATGCTATGTTTTTCGTTTGATCAATGATAAGCTTTAATTTTCTTATGATTGAATCTTATATGGATGACACTGTCTGATGATGTATGTTATTTTACTTGCACATTCGTTTGACTCCGGGCATACGGACTGCTTATGAATCCTTGTGGTAAGATAGCACTAGCGTAATAAGTCTCTCGTCATATGATTTTCAATCTATTTTAGTATGATAGATGTCTATCTTTAGAAATCGTTGCATGTGTACAAGTCCTTTTGGTTTCACATCGACTCCGGGCATGCGTAATGATTAAAGACCTCTGTAGCATGCATCCGAACTTAACTTTGATGTTTTTCTCATACAAATTATTGATCAAAAGAATACATGAAATACTACTAGGTTGAACCCAGACGCCTTAGCCTCCTCTCCCTTATAATCTCCTTTAATTAATTATAATATTTAGTTCTTTTTAATTTAGAATCGTAGTCTTTTCTCTCGTGCTATACTCTCAGTGGAAAAACCCTATTTTGCATTCACGTTCATGCACTTCCATTGTACTAGTTCCTATTAGTCCTTTAGTCCATGTGGAATCGACCTCGGACTCATCGAGATTATTACTTCGTTACACACCCTATACTTAGGGTTAAATTGTACTTTTTAGTCCTTTAATTATGAATACTCAAAGTTGTAGCAAGTTTTTTACTATGCATCTAACATATCCAATCGGGTCGGGAAATAATTCATATACGTAACGACAGGGTGGAACCTTCAAGGTTCAAGATTTCTAGTTCCAGCCGGAGCCCTGATTAACTATTTCGGTGATACACCGAACGTTCTGCTAATCAATCCAAATATGATTAACCCATGTAGCCACCCAGAGTGCGATGCGAGTTAAACTCTAGTAATCCTAAAATTATGCAACTCCCTCGTAACCCTATTCTCTATTATACTCTGATAATCTTTAGTCCCTCCTATTACTGGTGCCATGATTCAACTTGAGCGGTAGGAAGCACCGTCAGACCCGATCAATCATATGACTAGGATTTGATGACTTATCATTTATAACACCACACACCTCCAGTGCTATGCCTAGTATCTGAAACGTCGTTAGTCATACTGACAACCACCATGCCTGGGTTAATTATGTAGACAGATTGACTCATAAAAAAACACTCATCCAACTTTGGATGTCAAATAACCTGTAGGAGTTGTATGCCACTCCAGTACCAGTCGAGTAACTCAACATACCATGGTATTGGACTATGAAATGTCCGCACACATTGGCACACCATGGCACACCAAAGCACCACATAACCAGTTAGCTCAGTATGCATGGTCCCTCAGGATTGAGGACAAACTATCTATAGTAGTAAAATACCTTTTGCATCAGTTTCTGATACACTAATCTGTGCACCGTCTTAATTCCTATTTAACATGATCATCGTGCTTAGTCAGGTGCATGAGAATCCAATGTTTCCATGGTAGAAACTTCACTACTTCCTTTATCTGCCAACAACTTATTCCTGATGAAGTGACCGGCATCACCAGAGCTGTGAACTAATTCTAGGTCTACACAGAACCAAGGATGAACACACCATGTGCCTCAGTAGCCTATTGCGTTTCCTATGGTCATTTATTATATATGAATCAATATATACCAAAACAGTATTCTAATTAAAGCAATAATTAAAATCATCTTTATTAATGTTAATATATAAAATCCATACTTAGAACATAACAGCTATAACAGCGGCCGAGGAAGCCAATGAAACCTACCTTCCAGTGAACCTTTTAGAGGATAACACCATTTTGAACATGGTAACTGAATGCGGCTTCCTTTCCCCAATAGATGTGGGATCCGATGTCGGAGAAGCTCATCGTTTTATAGATACTTTGAGACACCTGGAGAAACATGTCTAAAACTATGTACTTTAATTTTGAGTGTGTTGTTTTCTTTCCTTTCCTATGAAGATTGTTAGAATTGGTATGTTCTAAGTTTGTAAAACTTTAGTTTTTTAATTATTAACAAAGGATGAATGTTATTATATAAGATGCATATTGGTGTGTAATATTATTATGTGTTCTTGCTAGAATAGAGAGTCATGACTACATGATAGTCCACTGAGTTGAAGAGCAAGTAGAGTGGTTCCATATAACCTAAATCAGTTCGCAGCCATGATCAGGTTGGTCACCTCATTATGACAAACTATTGGGGATGACAGTGCATGGGTGTCTTCACCATGGTCATCACCAAGCAGAGTGTCTGTGGCCGAACGAAACCAACATGGTACACAGATCGATGAGCAGATACCGGTGCATTGAGCCATGTTTTATTAGGATAAAAATGGTCCTAAATTCTGAGGAACCATAACTGGTGGGCTAACCAGTTGTGTGATGTTTTTGCGTGCCATTATATGAGGGTTCAGTTAAGTAATCCAAAACCACGTTGTGCTAGATTACCCGGTTGGCATCACATCAGCGTGCCACTCCTGTAGATCATTCATACCCCTAATGAGAGGTGCGCTCCTTGGTCTGACTTACGTCGTAGCAAACCCAAGCCTGGTGGTTATCAGTTGGACTATTGACCGGGTCTGATTACTCGACGAGGTAAACAGAAGTACGACGTATATGGTCAACCTAGAAGGAACCAAATCAAATGAGCACTCGAGTCTGACGGAATTCTCTACCACTCGAGTTGCGTCATGGTACCAAGTGCAGGGACAGCGGGTTTACCACTACTAAGAGAAGAACAGGGGTATACGGGAAAACATAGTAAGTCCGAGGGGATTGGAGTGCAGCCTGCGTCACACTCTGGGTGACTACGCGAGTTAACTTGGACTCAGATGATCAATGGTACACTCGGGTAGTGTATCGATCAAGTTTAAGTTACAAGCCATGAACCTTTATCCCTAAAGGTTCTACCTTATCCATATTATGTACAATCCTCGAACCATCTCCTCAAAACACAGGACACAATTAGAGAAAGTGAGAAGTCCAAATATACGCTCCGTGTGTGATTTGCACTAGTGCACGATAGATGTACAACTACGTGTGTGTACTAAGGGAAAACCCTAGGTTAGTACAGAGATGCATGTAGTTATCCATTGCCATAAGTAGACTCCACCACATGGATGCGACGCACCGGGACATGTTATGAGTTGACCAGTTGACTTTACTAGGGGCACCCCGTTGAATAGTGAAAATCACTAGTGCACTCCACTTATATGTGTTTTGCAAGGTCTTGTACATGAAGGACGACCAACTAGTGACATAGGGGCATTTTGGTCAAACTATATACCACTATGCACTAAGGGGGCCGGCCCTAAGTGTTAGAGATCAAGTCAGGCTAGCCCCCTTATTTATAGGGGTTTGTTACCTATTTTATAGAGGTCGGCCATAGGGATAAACCTAGGGTTTGACTAGGTCTTTGCAAACCCTAGAATCTAGGTAGGGGAGAGATAAGAGGAGAGAAAGGGGGGGGGGGTCATCCCTATCAACTAGGAGTGCAAATCCTAGATGGGACTGACCCTATAAAATTGTAGAGAGAGAGGGGCCGGCCCCATACATGCCTTACTCCTCTCCTTCTCTCTTGTCTCTCTCGTCTCCCTCGCTTGCGACTTCATCTTCCTCGCGTAGTGTTTTGAAAATGGAGAAGGGTTGTTCCTCTTAGGCACTCAGAGATCCGAAAACAACGTGTCATGCATCGTGTGAGATATGGTAAACAAAAAACACATCATTTTTTTGCAAACCGTCAACTTCTTCGTGGACAATCTTCTGTCTCCATCGACAAAGAAGATAATTCTCCGTGGTTAAAAGATCCGCACGAAAGGTATGCAAGACTCTAACACATAGATCTAGCATAGTTTCGAATTGCATGTATGCTAGATATTCACAACTCTAGATTGACGTTAGGGTGTTCAATTCACATGCACGCACATATAGATTAGTTTTAATGAAAGTTTTATCATGTAACGCACATCACACATGGTCTTTCTACCGGCAAATCGCTTCTGTTATGAGCCTCTACCATTGGATTTTTTCAATAAATTATCTCCTGGAATGTACGTGGCCTCGGTGGCTTGAAGAAATGCCAAGTGTTAAAAGTTTTTGCTACTTCTCACAATACAGACATAATCTATTTGCAGGAGATGAAGACGGGAGACCCTTCCAAACGATTCCTCCACTCCCTGAGCAATTACAAGATTGACTCCTGGGAGTCTAGGGGGTCTATTGGCGCTGCGGGTGCCATTCTGATTGAGTGGGATAGCTCTCTCTTCTCTGTTACTGATAAGTTATTCGGTGACTTCTCACTTACTATGGCCTTCAAAAACAGGACAGATAACCAGTATTGGACAGGGACCTCTATCTATGGTCCCACTGACCACAAACTATATTTTGATTATGGCAGGAACTCCAAGTTGTTTGCACAGCCTTTCCAGGGCCATAGGTTCTGAACGGGAACTTTAATGTTTCCCGCTTCATCGGTGAACTGAGTAGGAACCTGGGAAGCTTCAGAGACATGGAAGCATTTACCTTATTTGTTCGTGATTATAACCTGGTGGATTTGCTGATGGGAGGTCGGTAATTCACTTGGTCGAATCACCATAAGCAAACCATTTTTGCCAGACTTGGTTGATTCCTTATATATGAAGACTCAAACACTCTCCACCCCCTCACATCCACTTCTGTCCTCACCTCCTTCATCTCTAATCACGTCCATGTTCTCCTAGACATGGGTGAGGATAGTCAATCCAAACCTCCTTTCTGATTCGAAAGGATATGGACTCTGGTAGATGGGTTTAATGACTTGGTAGACTGCTACTCCATCCCTTTTGAACTCAGCCCTGAATGTCTCTTCGAAGTTCATATTCATGCGATGAGAGCTAATTAAGTGGTCCTCTGAACACTTCGGTAGCATTAAGAAGAAGAAAGAGTCTCTACTCGAACGCATTAATGAGTTAGAGGTCTGAGAGGAATTGGACCCCTTGTAGCCGTTCGATCAAGCCCTACGCACTAGCTTGACCGTCGAATTAGTCGACATTCTGCATAAGGAAGAGACGATGTGGAAGCAGTGATCGAGGGAGAAATGGGTAACCCTGGGAGATCAGAACACGACCTACTTTCACAACATCGTAAATGGCCGATGTCAAAAAAACTTCCTCTCCTCTTTGACTATTGATGGCATCCCCAGCACCAACGTAGTGGGACGTTATTTGCAGCGATACTAACTTCTTCAAGAGTGAATATGCTAGGAACCAGTGCTACTCTTTGAGACCGGACTGGGGTTCCATCCAATTCCCTTTACTGATGGACCCGGTTCCTATCACTCTGTCATTCACCGAAGAAGAGATTAAGAAGGCGATCTTTGATCAATCCCCAGATGGTACTGCTGGTTCAAATTCCTTCCCATTTCTTTTCTTTCGAAGGTACTGGGACGTTTTGAAACATGATATATGTTAATTCATGTTTGACTTTTTTGTAGGAATCTATGATCTTAAGAGCATTAACCACTCTTGGAACGTTCTGATCCCCAAGAAAGATGGCACGAAATCTATCAGAGATTACAGACCGATTATCTTGTCTAATTGCATTTATAAGAAAGTGTTGAAAGTTCTCTCGAATAGACTAGCTCTTGTGATCTCGAAACTAGTTAGGACCTCTCAGTCAACATTCATTAAAGGGAGGAATATCCTTGATAACATCGCAACGGCACAGGAGGTTCTTCTCCACCTTCAGGAGAACCATGCGGAAGCAGCCCTCCTAAAGCTCGACTTTGAGAAAACATTCGATAAGCTAGATTGGGGTTTTCTGATGTCCACGCTACGTTTTAAGGGTCTCTCGTCGTGCTGGCATGACTAGATCTAGTGCTACCTTTAATCCTCCAAGATGTCATGTCTCATCAACAACTGCAAGAGGAACTCGTTCTCGATGAAGAGAGGGGTTAAGCAGGGTTGCCCCTATCCCCCTTCCTCTTTATCTTGGCCATTGACATCGGTGATACGATCCACAAGCACACCAGGAATGGCCTTACTTCAGGGATCGTTCGTTTGCATACTACACTCTCTTCTTTTGCGCTGCAAATCCTGCTGAGGTTACCGTTTTAAAGGTCCTTCTTATATACTTCCAACTAGATTCGGGTCTCAAGATCAACTTCTCCAAATCTTCACTCTTCTATATTAGCAACTATACTGAGACGAGCACTTTTCTCGTGAGGATCCAGGGCTGTAAGCTGAGCATACTACTATTCAAGTATCTGGGCCTTTCTATTTTGGATAGGAAACTTCTGAAGGAATCCTGGATAGAGCTTATCCAAAAGGTAGAGAAATGACTCTTGGGTTGAAAGGGGAGCCACTTATCCATCAGAGGAAGACTTACACTCATCAAGTCAGTTATGTCATCCATTCCCTCCTACTTTATCTCCTTCTACTCATTGCCGATATGGATCATCAAGAAAATTGATAAGCTTCAGATATCCTTTTTATGGAGGGGAACACATGGATCTTTCGGATCTGACTCCCTACTCGGCTGGGGGAATGCTTGTAAATCTAAAGATCAAGGCGGCCTGGACATTATTGATATTAGAGAGTTCAGTCAGGCCATGCTCGAAAAATGGTTGTGGAGATTACAGAATTGCTTGGGCTACACTTGGAGGGAGATAATCTCTAGCATATACTTTTGGAAATTCTTCCCACTCTACACACACTCCCATTCTTCGGAGATTATCTCTCCTTTTTGGAAGAGGGTGATTCGGATGTCTTCGATCTTCCGGTATGGGAGCAGATTGATTGTGGAAAACGGCTCCAAGGTTCGTTTTTGGGAGGATATATAGGCAGGGTACCTCCCCCTACGTACTCTCTTCTAAAGTCTCTACGAGCTGGCATCAAACAAATGTGCTTCCGTTCGATCTCAGGCTTCCGTTCGGGGTAGCTATACGATATCGAGGCCAAGGTTCGAAGAACGTTTCCCCACAGAATTCATGTATGAACTTGACACTCTACTCGACGTGCTCAATCAGGTGACACTAAACAGAGAACCGGACTATTCGGGTTGGAGGTGGACCTCCTCAGGTAAGTTCTTAATTCAAAGCCTTTATAGATTTCTCGACTTTGAAAGAGTCTTTTGCCCATCTGCCAAATCTATTTGGTGTGCCAAATGCCCCCCCAAAACCAAGATTTTCATGCTTCTCGTCTTCATGGACAAGATTTTGACGAGGATTAACCTTATAAAGCGTAATCATCTAGGGGTTTCAGACCCGACTTGCATCCTCTGCAATGGGTCAGATGAGACATCTGACCACCTCCTTCTACACTGTGACTTCTCTAGATTAGTGTGGAACCACTTTTTGCTCAAGCTTAATCTGCGTTCTCCACCACTTCTCTGCCATCCCTGTTGGGGCTTTGGAGGAAAAGACAGATCAAGCACACCGACAGGAAAGACTAGGACTCTCTCGTCATTGTCGTCTGTTAGTCCATCTAGCTAGAGAGGAACAAGCAAATCTTCCAAGCGAATAACAGTTCAGCAGAGACTGTTTTCATCCAGATAAAGTCTCTCATTCATTTGTGGGCTTGTAACCAACCTTTGGGGCCAAAGTTCTTCCTTTTTAAACTTTGTAAATAGTTTGTCCCCTTGCCCTCCTCTCCCTTCTCCCTCCACCATTGTAAATTCTTTAATTATTAATTTATTGGTTGGTGAGGGATTTTTTTTTAATCAAATGATAAAAAGGGGGAAATATGTTTGATTGTGATTGGTACTAAAGATATCTATCAAAATAATACTTTTTAAGTTTAAGGTATTGATATTAATAAAGTAGATGTGTAAATTTTTATATTCTTTACATATATAAAAAATAATTAATTAATTAATTTGGACTTCCATCGGTTCTTTAAACAGGTTAAAGGTTGGCAAATACCCAACCAAAAATATTCCTGGCCTAAAAAGCCGAGCGCATGCTCATTTACATCCATATTGCAACCCCATTGCAACCTTTAGCAAACATGTTGGGTTCAAGCTGGCACGGCTTAATTAGGCTTAATTAGCACATAGATCAATCAAAAATCACTAAAAAAAATAATAATAATAATAAAGGAGGAAAATTTTATTCATACTATAAAATGACTAAACATAACCCCCGTCGAAGATACCGGTCCCATGAACCTCACCACCTCCTCCCTCCTTCTCTTGTTCTCTAAACTCCCCCCTCCCGGTCTCTTCCTCCTCATTCTTGCAGACGTGTCGGTCTTCCCTGATCGATTGACATGGGGCCACACCATGTCGGTCAAGAGCAACCGACTACCCTGTTGGTCGGTCGGGGGAAACCAACATGTTTGCGAGGGGGGGGGGAGGAAGACGAAGGAGGAGGGAAAGGCGACGATGAAACGCACCGGATCTGCTGCTCCGACGGGCGATCGGAGAGGAGAGGAGGAGGAAGAAGAACAGAAGGGTGGACGCGATAGTGACGGTGACAATGACCACCAGAGCGGCGGTGAGGTGCATGAGACCGGTGGTGAAGGTGGCGGTGTGCATATCAATATATGTTAGGATGTTTTGAGGACACATCCAACATTTTTTTTTTATTGTGGGTGATAGTAATTTGTGGGGTGCAAATAGCAAATAAAGAAAACCCTACTAAAGCCTCCCCCAATGTCTCTCACTCGAGCAGGAGAGGAACGAAGGCAAGGCGGGAAGGTTTAGATGGGCGGAGGACGCTAAGATCTGAGGGGGAAGCTAACAATCAGATGACCTCGAGACGTTATCTTCAGGCCCTCGTGGGGTATTCTCACCCTCGTCTCTCCCGACCCATCTCCTCCACGCCGCGCCTCGATGGGTTGATCGACAAGATCAAAGGCATCTTCACCGGAAAACCCAAAGACACCGCCGCCTCCGCCGCCGCCTCCAAGCCCTCCTTCTCCCTCATCGGTGGCAACCCCCAAACCCAATTCATTTCATTCAATTTCCTTTGCTATTGTGTGTGGTTCGTTGTTGGATTCTTTTTTTTTTTTTGGGGTGTAGAATTTGCCGATCAGATGGATAAGGCGAGAATGATGGGCTCGTTGAAGAACCTGGAGGTCGGCCGATGCAGCCAGGCGACCTATTCAGACGCATTCAAGAAGAGCTCAGCGATACTCCGGTATCTCGGGTCCCTCGATCCCTCGGGAGAGGTCAGCTTACTGTTTTCAAATCTCCTTGGTTCATTTAGGATCGATTCTGATTTGTGTGGGGTGCAATGCGATGATATACGGGTTTTGGGTTGTGCTTGTAAATGTGTAAAAAATGAATAATAGTTCCAAAATTGGTTCTTTGAATCATGTGTCGATGCCTCCATCAGTCTTTGGAAGTACCCTCGAAGCGGTTTGATGTGATTTGATGTCACGTAAATGAGTACCGGATGAGTTTGGGTTTTTAGAGATTTTCCTAATTTAGAATATCTTACCCAATTTAGAACACATCTCGAACTTTAGACTAGTTCGTAAGGTCTTGAGATCACTTCCTGAGAGATTTCAAGCCAAGGTTACGCCTATCGAAGAAAGTAGAGACATTGACTCCATTCTTCCTAAGAAGCTGGATGGCAATCTCAGAATCTTTGAGATGAACCATCCTTCGAAGAAGTACAAAGACGTAATGTTCAAAACTTCAAGAGCTGACGTAAGTTTTTCTTCTGACATTGGTGAGCAAGAAAGTCGAGAGGTTCTCCTCTTCCAATAAATCATGAACTGACGTCAAAGTTCAAGCCCAATACACGTCTAGTTATTGACTCTAGAAGGTGTCCTATGTCAGATAAGGCAAACTATTGAAAAGAAGTGCAGATTTATTACTAGAGTTGGTGCAAAATACAACTTAATAGAATTTTTAGTGGTCAAATATAGTTTGCAATGAGTAGGTGCAGTACATAGCTAAATATAGATCTGTCAAGGCTGATTAACCACAACAAATCAAAGAACTTCGTCTAGGCAGTGTTTTAACTAGTGTTATCTCCAAGTGTACCAAGGGAAAAATCAAAGATTTATCACTTACATATCGTCATTATGACTACAAATTGGAAGAAAGATGAAAAATAGGTACAATGAAGGGTTTTTGTTTGTTTTAATATACCCCTTTATGATGTGTAGATACATCATTATGGCCAAAAACATACAAAATGAACCATTTATTCTGGGGAATACTCAAATGAGGCCCTATTGATGAGTCTGTGAATTGACTGACACTTCTTGTGAACTGTCAGACACTTTCCAACAAAATACGTGAATTAAACAATCACAATAATAACAAACACTCTGAAACATGATAAACATTTACCTGAAAACCCATAATCACATGAAATCTCAACTAATTTCATGTTAGTTACATGATAAGCATGTAGAATCGCATCAAACTTGATGCATAACATAGTTATCATCTAATTTTGTTGAAGATCTTAAGAGAAATAAAAAAATAGGGATTTGAAAAAATATTTCAACTTTGAAGATTTGAAAAATCCACAAATCCGCAAAGAAAAGTCTCAAGTCCACCAAGAACAGGCTATGGAGGTCTTAGAATAGGTTTTGAAATCCAAATCTAACAATAAAGGAAAGAAAATAGAGAAAGCCTCTCTTGGCTAAACTGGGCAACTTCGGGCTAAACTGAATGACTTTCCCCCACTGCTGACAACTTCATATAAGTTAGAGGGCAGTTTTGGCGATAAAATAGGGATATATCATTATATCGAGGGTATTTGTGATAAAATGACAATATTGGTGATAAAATGGGGATATTGGCGATATGTCGATGATATATCAGGGATGATTCCCTGATTGCGTATGAAGGGGAATCCGGATGGATATTGTATCACCACATCACGATAAGGAAAAATATCGGCAATAAATCGTTATTTATCAGCAATATTTTAAACCATGTTCTAGCAGATCATTTATGCAGAAAATAAAGTAAGAGAAGAAAGATAGGAAAATAAAACGAGAGTACATAATATATGAGAAAAGGGAAAAGAATAAATGAAAAGAGAGAAACTAACACAGGGAATGCTTGTTTTATTTTCCAAAATAGTTCCATATAATCACACACTTGCCCCTTTGATAAAAGAACCATAAAATTGCACAATGGTAACAAACCCCTGGTTAGGCCGGCCAGGGGGGGGGGGGGTAAGATCGAGAAGTCCGAGAAGAGATCCAAGGTCTCTTTCCCTTTGAAATCTTTGTCTTGAGTCTCGACTTAATCAAGGTTATCCTATGACACCCCCCCCACCCAACCCAAAATAATAATACTAATAAAATAATAATATAGATGTATCGCTCCTTTTGTCAATGAGGTGTTTATATGTCAACACCATATTTTTTTTCTTCATAGCCCTTTTATTAGCTTAGACATTGTCTAATCCTAACCTTCCAATTTGCTTCTGCAAATAATCCCTTAATTACTTCAATATTAAAAGGAATGTCATACTAAAACTAAAGCATCACATAATGGAGAGGAAATTGTTGCCAATTTCCATGTGGATATGCTCCAATTTGTCACAATGGCATTTCGGTGTGACCCGAATCACATGGCAGTGCAACTGGTAGCATTACTCACTTCCAATACATAGAAATCATCCTCGAGCTCAAGATCTGGAAGTACAGTTATTCCAACCATTATGAATGCAGTCTACCGTTCTGGATACAGTCTGAGAATGCCATTTGGTGGAGATGGATTGCTTAAAGGAAGCTTTTGGATCAATATTGACGTTGTTGGGGCCTGCTTGGAATTATTTAATCTTCTCAAGATCTAACTTGAGGCCACTTAAAAAAAAAGCAAATAAGTATTATGTTTGACGTCATGTTCTACCGTTGGTCGTATAAACATAGTCATCGCACAAAGGTGAGCAATGGTCATGGTAATGATGTCACACGATTCTTGTTCCTGGTGGTGCCAATCGAGAAAGATACAAAGCCCCTATCTTTGCCAATCAATCGATCATGATTAAGCTAAATGATGTGGCTCTGTCTTTCATTGAATTTCGAGGTTTAGTTCGTAATTGATTACGGAGAACTGACTTGTTAGAGCAATTCTTGTTTGTGATCAAATTGCTTTGTCTCCCACAACAATTGAATGTGATCCTGAAGGTGTTGTGCCGGCTTCATTCATCACTACCATGGTTCAAAATTTTCCAAAATTTCTCAAAATATTTAGCTTTTTCTTGCCCTCATAATGAAATGTTGGGATCAGAAATATTTTTGAAATATTTCTATTTTTTAACCTACCCTATAAACCCTAAACCCTCTAAGCAACATGTTCGACTTATCCTACATGCTTTTTTTTCGAAAATTTATTTTGGGATGTTAGGTCAAATTAATGAAAAAACCCAATGAATCATTTGTTCAATCAGATCAAAGTGTTCTTCTAGAAAAAATCGTAAACAATAATTTTCTTAAACTTCTTTCCATTAATTCATTTTAGTTGATTAATTGATAACAAGGGGTGTAAAAACATCAACTCTATGATGATATGATATTCTTACATCTGATTTGAGGATCACCATTGAATTTAATGGCGTTATCTTTCAAATATTTAGACTTTTTTGAGAAAAAAATAGAAAATCAGTTCATAATATTGATGAAATCACTTGAATTTTTGATATGTTGTAGATCTTAGACAATTATACATCTGTATAGAATGCATAGAAGTACATGCTATGTGGAGCCCCACAGCCCAAGATAGTGTAAAAATATGATTTACGTATTCCCAAGTATGTATATATACTTTATTTATGATTTGCTAGAGATTCATTAAACTATTTCATCATTTAATTAATATTTCCACCATTTAATTGATAGTTCTATGTCAGGATATTTCAACAAAATATCTTTATATCCTGCAATGTCGAAATTTTGGTCGAAATCAAAATTTTGAACCTTGATCTCTACCTACGCTTTTAACCTCAATTATACAGGACTCAAGTCACTTAACCAAAATGGTTTTTTTAACTTACAAGCTTCATCCAATTGTCCAACAGTTTTGGCAATATGGATCTGGTTCAAAATGTTTTGAAGGAAACTCGGAGTTACCGAGTAATGATTTTTCTTAGGTTCCACTGGTTTCCTCAGATCTGTGTGGTTTTTATGTGTGCTTTCTTTGCTGCATGTGGTGGTAGTGATGTAGATGGAGGTAATGGCGAAGGATATGATATTGACTTTGAGTTTGTTCACACCTTCAACAACAAATTGAAGACTCACTTGACATCTGACGTTAAAGACTCTAATTTCGAAGAGATGGATATCATAAGATTTCTTAATTCACATTCCATGATGTCCACAACGGAAGATTTTGGAGTAGAACGAAAAGATTCTTGGTCTGTAAGAGCAAACAAGGTGTTGCTCTGATACCAAATGTGGTAGCGTATGGTTATTGGGGTACATTATTTATTGGCAATATCAAAAACCCTATTTGGGAATCCTTGAGTTAATGACTATAATTATGCTATGGAAAAAACATTTACATGATTCAATGTGAAAAGTTTGACAATAGAATTCGAAAGATTCAATTTCGACTTGAACGAGTAAAAGGAAAACAAAATAAACAATGAAACCTTAAGTATAGCTTTGCAAAACAGTGTGATGATATCAGATCGCAGTAGCATCTATGAAGTTATCAAGGCACTATTTGTTTACTATTGGCATACAAGACTAATTGCAGCAAGCAATGAGTTATTTTCACTGGAAAAAAAAAACTATAAACAAAAATTATGAACTAATGCTAAAACTCAGGTAGGATACACATTCAGTTATTCATTCCGGCAGGTTTCCTCTGTTAGATTGAGCAAAGTATTCAATAGAAATCCAGAATTATTACTAGATTTGCTATAAAAAAAAAGGTAATAGCAGAATAGTTATTTATCTAATCTTGTTTGCATCGGCCTGGTGCAGTACATATAACTAAAGATATATCAGTTCCTTTTATAAAAGAGTAATCGCCTCCCGCATGACTAAAGAGCTCCTAAATCAGCTTTGCCAGTCGCATGACTCGTAATCCATTGTGGTGTTCCGAGAATTGAAGTAGGGCCCTTCCCTTTATTAATTAGGTGCTTATGTTTCACAATTATTTATCTCCTTATAGCCATTTGATTAGCCTAAACCAGATCAAAAACCCAACCATCCCAAAAGGAAGCTCATTAAAATTAAGTGCACAATTGTGACGAAGCCGTCGCCTGTTGAGGTGGGGTGTGCTCCAATTCAACGCTATGGCGTTCTGGTCCGGCCCCAATCACATCCTGTTGCAGCTGGTTGCATGAGGTTGGCATGCCTTAGGATTCGTAAAGATGTTGTCAATTGCCACAAATGTCCCATACCTTAAGTGGGGCTGGTTGTATTTTCTTTAGAGTTCTTTCTTTAAATTTTAGGCTTCGTCCTATGTTATTGATTGCAAACATCAGATGACAAGTTCGCAAATGACCACAATTTTTTTTAGCTTGATCAAGTTATAGACATTATTGACTACCTTTTTATATGAAATGAAATATTTTATTTGACTATCTGCTGTATGAATATGAATATTTATATGTTCGACCAACATGTGCCACCATCTTCTCAAATGATCAAGTTAGGTAAGATTATGCTTCATGTTCATTCTCTGTACTACTTTCAATTCAATAGAATTCTTGGTGGTCCCTAATGTACTTTTCATGTACATCTGTTGCTTTCAACTTACTTGGTAATCAATATTAGGATCAAGATTGACTTTTTGTTTGTCTTTCTATCCTATCAAGAAGTTATATTGGGTGTAATTTTATTAAGATCTTATTTATACTTCAATCTGCTTTTAGTAGATTCCCTTAATAATGTCACTTGACCTTCCTATCGAGTGTTTCTTACAGAATCTTCAAATCAGCCACAAGCAGAATGCAACCAAGCATTGCAATTGCACAATAGCTGATGTAGAGCATGTGTTGGCGAAGTACACGTGGGCCAAAGAGGCACAAAAGAAGATGGATAAATTAAAGGAAGAAGGAAAACCTATTCCGAAAAGCTTTAGTGAGGTACCCTTAACAAGTCATAAACTGTTGTCCAAATTATGCTTAGTCGCTACAAACAGACTCAAAATGGATTTTCATACCAAATAAAGTAAACTCTTTCTTCATACGAATATATTTGTCAAATAAAGACTAAATTGTGTTATAATATGATGGATTGAAATCATTGAATTCTCTTTTTGTTCTCGAAGCATAATTAGGTATTATGTAGCAACTGAGATTTTTTATATAAGCATCATTGTATATGAGGTTGTGCTTGTAGATGTTTGACTGAATCCTATTGCCTAATGAACTTGTATTATATTGTTGTGAGGAGCCACACTGAGAAATGCAACCCCAAACCCTCTTCCCCTCCCCTTCTCTCTTGGTCTGTGACAGAGGATATGCATTGTAGATGTGCACCTATGATGCGCATCCACCGAAAGTCTCTCTCTCTCTCTCTCTCTCCACATGTTTCTTCAATCTCACTCACTTGTTGTACCACCCCTTCCTTTTAACTTCCACCACATCTCTCCCTCTCTTCCATCCTCGTTGTATCTCCCCTCGTTTTCTCACGTACCTCTCTTCTTCCCTGTCCATTAAAGATATCCCAATCATAGAGAATCCCATCGATCCGTCTCAACCATCTTCCCACTTTAGCCCCACAAATCCCCTCCTCGACGACGCGCAATAGGCATCCCCCCTTCCCCCCACACCCACATGCAAAAAAAATCCGGCCAACCATCACTCCAACAACCTCCACTTTACCTTGGGGTTCGAACCACCTCCTGTTCCAACCCTAGAAGCCCTAGGCCGAATCCGGAACACTCCATCCTTACAAATCAAACGTACTCGTGCGACGCACTGAAGGTCTTCTTGCTTGCAAATCCGATTAGATGCTTAGATTCCTTGCAAGGTAAGCCCTCCACATGCCTTGAAATAGGTCTATACTCCACCAGTTTTGCCTTGGTATTAGAACCTGGCACCTCCGGTTCCAAAGCTTCAAGAATAGGTTGAAATTCAAAGGAAAACCCCAATTTGGGCGCATGCTGTGCGCACCTGCATTACAGCTATGCTGCGCCATGAGAACAACCTTACTCGAGAATGTTGCAACTTGTCTGATAGGACCGTCGTTGCATTTAGTGTTCCATGTTTTCATCGCTTGTGACGATTCTTAATTTTGAAACAGATTTACATGGTTTCATGGCAATTGCATGGATGGAAAAGGTAATCAACCCACGTGGACCCTAGGAATATGAGCCCTGAGTGTGCCACGAGCCAAAGTGATTAGGTTGGGCCATGAAACTTTGCACTTAGGACTTGAGTGCAAAATATGAAGAAAGGCTGCTTGTGACAGCTATCAATCAATATGAAGAAAGCCCACTAGTGCAAAAAAATCAGGCCAACCATCAATCAATTCGACTAAGATTCTGCATGCCTAATCTTAGTCGAATTGATAACTATCATATTATTGTCATTTCCATTACCTATCCTACCTTAACTGACCAGGTTCTGATCTGCTCTAAGTCAATCATTTTAAATTTGAAGTGCCTGACTTTCATTCTCACTCAAGATACACAACTTTTCCCTGTTGATATTCATGTATCTGAACAAAAATTACGTTTCTTTAGACATTGAGAGCTGCAGTTGTTTTGTAGGTGCAAAAATTGATGGGCTCAACACCATTGGATGTTGGCAGGTCTAATTTGGCAAAGACTGGACAAATAAGTAGGAATGCACTCTGCCCTTGCGGGTCCAAAAAGAGATACAAAAGGTCTCATGTTCACTGCCTTCATTAATCTGTGGCTACATGATGTTAGATTTATGTATTTCCTTTTATTTTATTATCAAAAGGTGGAATTTGCAAAATATTATTATGTCAAGGGAGCAATGTATGTCACATGTCCCTTGTAAATTCCATTGGAAAGAATAGTGATTAGGTGAATGCAGGGATAACATGTGTAGTTCTCGAAATCAGAAATAAATGCTTTTTCATTTAAAAAAATGACTTATCGAGTTAGAGCCATTTGACATATATGTTCTCTTTTACTGTCCTACCATAGTACAAGTAGGATGGAGATGCATACATTTTATTGTATAGATACTGTTTTGTATACTCTCTTTCTACGTTGTGTACACCTGGGCTTGATTGCGTAAATTGTGTTTATGTGACATGCTTTGCATTTCCCCCAATTCTCTTGATGCACCAAATGCTAATATGATTTGATATTTAAATTAGTTTGGAAACGAACTTAGGCGACAACACTTACAAATTAATCTACACGAAGACTCAAGCATGAACATGGAGCATGAAACATTATCAAGAACAAGCAATTTTTAATCACAATTTTAATATCAAGGCTCACAACAGAAATTATTGGCAGTGTTCTCAATATAAAACACACAGAAAGTGAGCACATAATGTCAAGCACCAGCCACCAGTTAAATGAATCCCACTGAGGTTATGAGTCAATCCCATTGAGGTTATGAGTCGAGGAAAATTCAGGGCCCAAACAAAGTCAAAAAACTGAAAATCTATTTTTCAGGGCATCATTCAATAAAGAGGGGTTTTTATCATAAAGAGATTTATGGATCGAATAAAACGAAGGATAGAGGATAGATATTGCACTGACAGACGATGGTCCAATTAATATGTGCCTGAGAATATGAAATGATGTTATTGGACTCCACGCTAAAATCGCCCGGAAGATGGATGAAGTTGTGGTGAAGGAAATGGTGGCCAATAGAATCGAGTAAAGAAGCCTTGACGAAGATCCAGGAGGGAGAATGATGCTTCTAGTGCCGAAATCTGCACTAGCATGAAATGAAGTGAGCGCGGTGAAGATCTGAAATCGTGGTTGGAAGAAGTTGTGAAAACGACAAATGAAGGGCCGGGAATAGATGAGTTTTCGAGAGTGAGCCTCTCCAAAAACTAGGGTTTTCTTTTACAAAACATGATCTCCACTTTTCATATCTCACATGGGGGCTTAGATGAGATAGAGGTGAGAGAAATAAGGGAGAAAAAAACAACGTAACAAAGAGAAAAATAGGTGCCACAGGTGGGAAGGACTGTGCGCATCCCGAGGCACCGGTACGGTATTGTACGGCTTCCTAGGATGGTGGTGGCTAGGATTTGAGGAAACCCATCTTTTATTTTCTTATGGATCATGTGATCATGGCCTTGAAACATAAGTAACTCTACTCTCACAGTATTCTCTTTATGTTCCACACTAGCCACAAGTTCGTCAAGATCGAAGAGGCCTAAATTGCGACTAAAGTCGACGAGGATCTTTGTTGATTTCGATCTTCAGTGGCCTTTGATCTCATCCATCGAATAAGCCATCAGACGGTGCTTATTTGTTTCATTAATGAATCACTTAATAAAGGCTTTGGGTCATCTGATTCATCAAGCGGGTGCAAACAACCCACACACCTAGGCTAGCCAACAAACAAAATAATTATAACTTATAAATATGTCGTATGATCAATGTGAAATAAAGTGTGAATTAAAGATAATAAAAAACATAATGTTCTGCAAGAAAATATACTCAATCTGCATGAAAATTATGGAAATAGTGATAAGTTGTCTTGATCTTTGTGTAGACGCAAAGTTGTCTACATTATATCACTTGTTCCATTTTTTATTTTGCGAGACCCCCTCAACATCTCATCTGAAGGAGGGTTAAGGTAGCCCATTACTAGTTATTTTTTCGGTGAAGGTTGTATTTGATCCTAGGTCTCTAGTACAACTACCAGAAGACTTTTCTAGCTAAATTAGGTGGCACCCTCAACAAAGCAACATAGTACTAGATCTAGATTGTGGGAGCATTGAACTTTAGGAAAGCAGAGCTCTGTGAGGTCAAGGTTGTTTTCAGATTCTTCACCTCAAGTAATTTGTTCCCTTGATGGAGGCACTGAACCTCATTAATCATTGCTGGTTCAAAAGATCTCCATCACTTCACTTGGGATACTTTTGCTTTTGAGGAGCATCGCTGCCTTGTTATACTGGTTCGTTCCTAGTTTGTCGCCTGGTATGCCTTTAGTTCAGTTGGTCTTTCCCCAAGATTTCTCATATCTCATTATCCACCTGGTTTGCCGCTACTTGGTTCTCTTTTTTGCTCTAATGGATTATGAAATAAAGACAACATCTGGTCAGATCCTTTGTGGATCTCTTCTTTTGGATATTCATTCATGAATCGTACATTTTATCCTAAAGATTTGTAACTTAAATTGAGAGGAGCTACTCATTTTCGACCAACTTGGTCATGGAATAAGTTATTATTTTTCGGTCTTTGGTTTAGTTTGGATATATTGAGTATGGCTTGTTTGATTGTCTTGACGTTAATTTACATGAAACCAGAGGTTTGTAGTCCTTGGCCAGAGGCATATTTCCTATTCTATTCGTGCGGTTGGAAGTCTCAGGCCATTTGTTTTTCCTAATTGTCTTCTCAAACAGGTGGATTGTACAACCATGGCCCTTCTGAAGTTGTTTTCCCTAGTCAATTGTTCATTGGCTACTATTTATGGTCTTATAACTTGAGCTCTCCCTTTTGGTATCGTGCTTGGATGAAGTTGTGGTGATGTCAAAATGTCTACTAGTTCTAATCGCCTATGCGGTTGTGCATTGACATATATGATTGTGCTATTTTTTTCTTTTCTTTTCTTTGTTTTGTTGCTTGTTTTTTTTTAAAAAAATTAAGCAATATTCATTTATAAAGTACATTAAACTACTAAAAGAAGTTTTTGTTATTGATTACTAAATTTGTTAAAAAATGGTGCATGCTTGGATGAAGTTGTGGTGATGTCAAAATGTCTACTAGTTCTAATCGCCTATGCGGTTGTGCATTGACATATATGATTGTGCTATTTTTTTCTTTTCTTTTCTTTGTTTTGTTGCTTGTTTTTTTTTAAAAAAATTAAGCAATATTCATTTATAAAGTACATTAAACTACTAAAAGAAGTTTTTGTTATTGATTACTAAATTTGTTAAAAAATGGTGCATGCTTCAACAACAACAACAAAGTACTAATCCTTTCGGGCCGGATGCCGAATCATCATCTACATAGTCCTCCTCACCTTTGCTTGCTTTGGTTGCGAAGAGGGTTCTTTTCCTCGGTAGTATTCTCCAACTCCTCATCCCACTCGTGCTTCTCTTCGTACTCGTAGTTGGTGTGCTTGCTCCTGCTGTGGCGATGGGTGTGTATTGGAACTATGGAGATCGTCTCCATGTTCATAATTTTTCTGGTTGCGTTAGACCATGCATTTGCATACCCCTTTGGTGGGTGCGCCAAGTGCTCCTATGGTCTTTAGGTTTAATAGTTGCACAACTCGCAAATGACCTCAATCGAATTCTTGTAATGTCTGAACTTCCATTTGCGATCTTTGGAGTTCAGCGATTTGAGATGGCCAGAGAGAGGATCCCTCACCCGCGGAAACCGTGGGCGGATTGTAAACGAGCGATGGTTGGAGTTAGGGACGTGAGACGGAATGGGGAGTGTTAAGAGGGTTATATTTAGGCCTAGGGGGGTAACATAACCATTGGGGGCGCACAAGATCATGTGCGGCCGCACATTTTTTTGTGGTTATCATAACTTCAATGTGCAAAAAATTAGCCGATGGAGTGTGTAGGTGCAGAGTATTATTATGTATGTCCGAACAAAAATATGTGTGGACAAATAAAATATGTACTGCCGTGCATGCTCCCACGTATAGATCCACATGCCTGCACAGATTAAAACACTGCTTGAGTGTTGTCCACACAACACTCCAGGCCCACATGACCGCATACGAGCACAAGGATAACACTAGTTACATCACTTCGTCTTTTTTCCATTGTTCCTGCACTATACTCGTTTCTACACATGCTTCTTTTTTTAATATTTTAGAGAAGCTTTGTTGAGTGTTATGCTAGTCCTTTGATAGGGGATATGACAGTCTAGTTTTTGCTACTACCACTTCTCATTTTGGGGCTTTAATTAATATGCACTTGTGTAGCTTTTCCCCTCAGCTTTCCTATGCTTGTCTTTGGCGTGATTTGTGCTTGAATTAACCAAGCGCGCGCGCGGGGGGTTACTTTGTCCATAACCACTTAAATCATTGAATGCACGACACAATGTTGCCCTTTAATAAGAGCTCAATCTCATAAGACGAGCATGGTAGAGATGGAGGATGTTGAGGTCGATGACGTGTTTGTCCTACCCCATGTGTGTGCAAATTTTTCTTCTCTCTCCTAAGTCTATTTTCGTAGGTTTTAGTCTTGAGCAGAAAGTATATCAATGCTATCGTCATACCACTTGGCGTTTGAGCTTCTTGCGTGATATAATCTTCTCTGAGTGTCTTGTGTGTTTTTACTATCCCTCTTACTCATTGTCTATTAACTATTGATAATCTCACCATTCTGGATTTATTTCACCCACACACTTCCTTCATACTTCTACTTAGAGGATTATATCGGACTTCGACTTCCCTCACGCCACTTCTGCTTGCTATATGGTATGACTCATACCTCAAGCTGAACCAACATCTCCATCCTCACAAGCCGAAAACCCATTGGAAGAGTGAGATTTTTGAAAAAATCTGTGGGACCTCCATACCCATCCTAAATCAGTTAGGCGGTGATAGGTCGGATCAAAGTTGGGTCGGGCAAAAGTGAGATCCATATAATCGGGTTATAGCTTGTGACATGTGATTGGTGTTAAATCAACTTTTGGATAGGCACCAATTTAGACAAATCAAAGAGTTCGAGGTTTATGCACCGTGTATTGCTTAACATAATCATGTTTTGTTTCCTCTCCTAACCTTTGTTTCTTGCTCCATGCACGCACATTATGCACAGCTTCTATTATTAGTTGTAAATGTAATACCAGTTTAATGGGTTGTATGATGTGACGATAGTATCGACTAAAAAGAAGGGATTTTTTCATATACCCCCTAATAAACATAGATATTATAAACAACCCCCTCACTTTTTAAGTTCCGTGAATAACCCCCTTGCATATTCGGACATTTAATAAAATTCCCCCACAGTTACCTTTTTGGCCCTCATGTAATAAGACTTGGATGTTTATGGAAAAAATAACATGGTAGGCAGATGGCACGAAATTTTACCTCGGATTATTAGGTTTTGATCAAGGGTTATTGCACCAAATTTGCTGATCTAGTTTTATTTATGCTGAATGTATTCACCATTATTTATTTTCATCGTGCATTTCAACGTGAAGGTGTTGCGGAATGGCCTAACGTGGAATCAACTTGCCGATACAGTCGGGGCGTGGGCCCACCCCAACTCATGTAAGGTATGCAAACTTGGAGGATCGACCAGATCAAATTGATTCAGAATCTGGACCTCTCTCTTAACTCATCGAACGCGCAAGGTTTGATCGTGCGGATTGCGGTCTGAGTTTATGGCGGCTGATTCAGTGAGTTGTATTCGCGGTGGGGAATCTGATGTGGTTTGGTAACATGTGGTGAGTATCCTCTCCAATTCAGTGGGAGGCCAGAAGGGATGTTTCCAGTGTGGTATTGTGGTGGTGGTGAATAGTCATTCCCCTGTGGACTTGCTTAATGAGAGAGAAAAATTGCTCTTTTTTTACCGACTATTATTATCCGTTGAGATAACCAATTTTTTAAATATTATGGTTTCATCGTGATGGATTGTTCGAATTTGTTCGACTATTTGTCGAACTCAGTCCATGCCTGGACTTTAGGCTTGTTTAATCGAGCCAAGCTCAAATCATGGCCCATTTGGTCTAGCGGGCTTGCGATTATAGATCCATTAATGGCTAGAGCAAGCCCATTTCTATATAGTCTAATCTTTTGATTGAGTCTTCTCTGTAAGGGCTTATTTGGGTTTGTGGGATTATTAATTGAGCCAAGGCTAATCCTGGAGTTTAGGCCCATTTAAGAAATGAGGCAAGCTTAAATGGGCCAAACTCTGGCTAGCATGAACTTTCGGAGCCAAGCTCGATCAGACCAAAGTTCGGCTCAACTCGTTCGCAGCTCGCTCGGTGTGGCGCTTTTGCTTGTTCGTCCGGCAACTCCCGGAGCTAGGTGGGCCTTTCTCCTGTGGTTGTGTAGCTGTGCACCTGTGGTGCCTCTTGGGTCTAGCTAGGGCCCAACAAATGTACCAACAAAAAAATCAGAAATTTTTGAGAAACAGAATGAAAGATATTAATATTTTAATAAACGGACCAAAAGTTAATTATTTGTCAAAAACGGATTATTACGCCATCTCAAATGGCGTAAAGTCTTTACGCCATTTGAGATGGCGTAAAACTTTTCAGCTTTTTTCAAATACCGACAATACCCTCTATTACGCCATCTCAGTTGGCGTAAAGAGCTAATACCGATAATACCCTCCTATTACGCCAACTCAGTTGGCGTAAATCCCAGAAGTATATATCCCTCCTTTTACGCCACTTGCTCTCACTTGACGTAAAACAGTCTCTCTCCTCTCCTCTCCCTTTCCTCTCCTCTCCTTCTGGTCTCTCTGGTGGGTGTTCGGGTGAGGGCATCAGGCCACAGGGCTGTTCGGGTGAGGGCATCAGGCCACAGGCCAAGCCACTGAGGTGTTCGGTGAGGGCATCAGGCCACTGCAGTGTGCACCCCTGGGCTGAGGTGCTTCTGGTTTCTCTGGGGGGGTGTTCGGGTGAGGTGAGAGCATCAGGCCACGTTCGGGTGAGGGCATCAGGCCACTAAGGTGTTCGGTGAAGGCATCAGGCCACTGCAGTGTGCACAGGGGCTGAGGTGTTCGGTTGTTTGGCCCACTAAGATGTTCGGCCCACTGAGGTGTTTGGGTGTGAGGTGTTCGGGTGTGAGGTGTTCGGCCCATTGAGGTGTTCGGGCCACAGGGCACTGTGGGGCACAGTCTGTGCTGTGGGACTGAGGTGTGGGGTTTGGGGTGTTCGGCAGTCTTTGAAATTATTTTCTATTTTCTGTGGGTTGAAATGGAGCGAAATGATGGACGATTTCCGGGAGGTCCGACCACAGATCAGGTGCTTCTCTCACGAACTAGACATCGTGCTACTGCCGTATTTGAGCATGCTGAGGTACGTTTTAAATTTTATATTCAAGCATACTGCAGTATTCAAATTAATTAATATTAAAAAAAATTAATTAAAATTTTTATATTAGATCGACTATCATGACATTCGTTCCCGTTATCACGGGAATCTTTTGGACGAGTGGGAGTTGTTCGGCTCCCGTACTCAGTTAGTGGAGCAGGCCGGATTCGGTTGGTTCAGCCGTATCCGATGGCTGAACACCGACCTGCGTCTCTGCTACGCACTAGCTGAGCGTTGGTGGCCGGCTACTCACACATTCCATTTTTCATTCGGAGAGATGTCGATCACGTTGCAGGACACTCAACAGATTATAGGGTTGGCCATTACCGGCCGTCCTGTGACTGTACCTCCTGGCACCCCGCCGTTTGACTACCGTCAGCTGATCTACAATAGCTTAGGAGTTGTACCGCCTCCGCCATCACAGGGGGAGCGGTACATCCAGCTTAGCTGGCTTTGTACTCAGTTTGGACCGACACCTCCAGAGCCGGTACACCCTGAGACGGTAAGTTTTTTATTTATTAATTGTATTCAATACATGTTAATATTCGTACATAATGACATGCTAATAATGCGTTTTTGGTATTTAAGGCATTGAGGTACACACGTGCGTACTTGTTGGCACTGTGTGGCTTATGCCTGTTTCCAGATGCAACTGGCAATCTTGTGCATGTCAGTTATCTATTTTTTTTTCAGGATTTGACCATTACTTTCCAGTATGCCTGGGGTGCAGCCGTTATGGCATTTTTATACTCTGGCCTAAGCCGTTTTGCGATGGGTGTTGCACACCAGCTAGTGGGTTGCACCCCCTTACTGCAGGTAAAGAAGATAAATTGTTCAATTTTTTATATTTTATTTGAATTGTTTAAAATCTTATATATTTATTGTATTGTTTTAGGTTTGGGCCCATGAGTACCTACCTGTAGGGCGGCCGGTACGTTTTGACCTTTCCGAGGGCACCCGACCCTTTCCTAGAGCTTTGAGGTGGGTCCTTCCGTACCGGCAGTACGAGTCTGACCCCCACCACAGCATCCCGTTGTACCGGATGATGCTGGATTTACTGACTGGGAGTGAGGTAAGTTAATTAAACATTAACATTAGATATTTTAGTAGGTTAGTCATAATTTAATATTGATTGTCTTATTAAACAATGCAATATATGTTTTAGGTCACCTGGTTCCCTCACTTTCCGCTTGAGCCGGATGTTCCACTTTTTTTACGGGAGGCTTGGGAAGCGAGTTGGGCGTGTCACCGATCTTGTGTGATCCATATGGCGCTTGTGCTATATCATCCACTAGATCGGTGTTTACGTCAGTACGCCAGATCCCAGCCCATCCCTGCTACACCTCCTTCGTGGGCTTCTAGCGACAGAGGCTTGAGTGTGGGACACGTTGCCCTCCAGACGTGGGAGCAGTGGTTGGTTGCCTACAGAGTTGAGTTAGCCCCGTTTCTCTGCTTGGACTCTCACAGTAAGATATTATTAATTTAATATGTGGTTATGTTTATTGCGTACAGAGTTAAATTCTTAGTATGTGCTTATATGTGTATTTCGTATATGTTTCAGATGGGTGTCCGACACTGGAGTACCGTCAGTGGTTTGGTATTCCGCGGATCTACAATCCACGGACGCGCTACTTGGAGCCACGTTTTCTCCCCCAAGGATACGGGGACCGGTTTTTTCACCAGTACACCCTCAGATGTTTTAAGGCGGTAAGTTTAATATTTACATAAAGTAAATTTATCATAAGTGCTCTTTTATATATAATTATAAAATTGTATAAATAAATTTTATATTATAGGCTGACGATCTAGAGGCTGCTGGTCCTTTGTATACTGAGGATACTGTGAGAGGTGTCATAGAGTTGCTGAGGTCTGCTCCAGATCTTCGGTCACTCTATGCACCTGTTGAGGGACAGCCTTCAGTACCATACCGCACGGGGCGTGGTGGCCGAGGTAGAGGCCGAGCGAGAGGCCGAGGTCGAGTAGGTGGCCGAGGCAGAGGTCGAGAGAGAGGCCGAGTTGGTGCACAGGAGGGAGAGGCACAGGAGGAGGGAGGTGGGGTACAGGAGGAGGGAGGTGGGGCACAGGAGGAGGGAGAGGTGGAGGCAGGGGTGGAGGCAGGGGTGGATATTCTAGATATGATTGAGTACGATTACTGCTCGCAAGTTTTGTCCAGTCAGGGGCTCTCACCATTATACCAGTTGTCGACCAGCTTTGAGCCAGGCCAGGGGTCCTCGCAGGTAGCTACTTTAGACCCTGGCCAGGTATCTTCACAGACAGCTACTTTAGACGGCCAGGGATCCTCGCAGGCAGCTACTGCCAGTCCACTCCAGACCCCGCAGGCAGTTACTGTCGTCGAGCAGGCTTCTTTGCCTCCAAGGAAGAGGCACGTTGCTGGGCACTATGCTAGGGTTGTATCTGGGGATTGTACTCATGATACGTCAGGATGTCGGCATTAGTAATCATGATTGTTTTTGTACCTTTCTCCCTCGCATACATTACTAGTTATGATTGTTTTTGTATCTTGAGAGTGATAAAGAGAGAGATAGGAACTCATCCCTACCCCCCATGAGAGTGAAAGTGATAGAAAGAGAGAGAGATATAAACCCTAACCCTAAACCCTAAAACCCTAAACCCTAATCCTAAACCCTAAACCCTAACCCTAAAACCCTAAACCCTAAACCCTAAAACCCTAAACCCTAACCCT